>MJUT01006172.1:59965-75770 GCA_002080005.1 Gigantidas platifrons | reverse complement strand
GTACAGTGTGTGGCTCTTTATATTACTGTCCAATAAAACATTGTTTAAAACACTGTGTATGTTTTCATATGATATGGCCATTCCCCAGGAAATATTAATGCGTGTTTGTTTATATCAGGTACATGTTTCTTTTAAGAAATAAATCATGCGATAGAAGCCAGAATGTCCAGGAGCGACTTACTTTAATAGTCCAGGACGCCTTTCACAATGCGATATATAGTCAGAGACAGTGAATTGCTTAATTTAATAAAACACATAAAACCTTTGGCTTACAGTCTTATTGTTACATATTTCAATGAAAATAACATATATATTTTTTGTTAAATTTGGTTGCTAGTCAGGTCAGTCTGTTTGCTAGTAGATTTTTATTTAACTAGCAAAGTTTTGCTTGTGGTGAAAAAAGTTAATTTCTAGCCCTGATCATTTACATGTAAATTCTCAAATAGTGCTACATGTACATGTTTATATTTGGACAAAAAAAGTTTATAAATCAAACAACTACTTTTACTCATAAAGGGCAATAACTGCAGAAGAAAATTTCAATCCACATGTCATAATGACTACAACCTCAACTTTCTTTATAAGTTGGGTCTATACCTTAAAAAAAAAAAGTCAGATAGAAACTGCTCATCCAGTTATATGCGAGGGTTGGCATTTTAATGACATGTGGAAAACACTAGCAAGACCACATCATTTCACTAAGAGGGGAGACTTCGCAAGTTTATAACTTGTGTCTGATCCATTGTCTGTATTTGTTTGACAATAAATATGTTTAAAGTAAAAGTAAGAGGGGAGCATTGGGGCCCATAAAACTTGTTTAACACAGCCACTTACTATTGAAGTGCCTGTACCAAGTAATGTAAAATGAATATGCATGTTAAGGGTATTGAGTTTGCCTGTTTCTACGATTTTTCAACCAAAAAAAAGGAAGTATTTCGACTGTGTTGTTTTTTGTTTTGTTTTTTTTCACTTCATTTTCACACTTTTGAGACAGACCTGTTCCTATTTTTAGCGATGTGAGATTGTCTTATCTTGCACTAGTGCAAGACAAAAAAATCATGTGCGTTTTACCGGCAAATGCATGCTGTACAGTTTATGTTAACTGCCCCCTAGTTCTCCATGCTTCACCAATAAAACCACGATTCTGTTAGGCCATGCAAAATTAATTACTTGGTTCTCAGGCCCTTTTTTGTCAAAATTGATGAGGGAGGGCGGCATTTTTTTTTATCCTTTTACTGCTGTAAAAAGTGATGAGGGAGGCATTTTTTCTTCTTTTTTTTTTTGTGAAAAATATGGCAATGTATAAATCTTTTCATTACTTTATTGAAAATTTCAATTTTATTTCTTCCGATGGTGGCAGAAACATCACAAGTGGTTAATTTTTATGGAAACGTCCAATCCGCTGGTCCCAACGTATCATTTTTATCTCCGTAAACAATTCCAATAAGGTACAAGCTTCGGAGAAGCCCCCTATTATGTTCCCTGGTAAAACTGGCAAACATTTGTGCCGAATTTGCACAGAAACGATTGACATTTTGTCTAAATATCAAACGGAAACACGTTTTTTATTTATACATTGTCATAACGATGCTTTAAATCTCATTTAAGCATGATGCGTTTTAAAGCGTTTCACCGACCACGCGATATAAGAGAAAAAACGGATGCGGTTGTTTTTTCCGTACGGACAGTGCTACCGCATTTAAAAAAAATTTTTTAAATATTTTTGCAATAAAATCGGCAATGCGGCGACGAATTTCCACATGCGGGCAGGCCTGAGAACCAAGAAATTAATTTTGTATGGCCTTACATAAGTATTTTTAAATTAATGTATGTATAATATTCTACTAGCTAACAATTTAACTATCGTGCACCTTTCATGCTTTACGGTGTACGACTCTCTTCCAGTCAATGTTTGTTTACTTTGAGTAAATAATTGAGTGCTCTCCCTTGTTAGTAATTAACGTTACCTCCCTTTGACCAAATTCAAATATTTTTTCACGGCCGCTGTTGTAGTGTTGAGTTACATTTATCATATACTTATTAAATACATTGTATTTTATTATGAAATACATTTAAAATACTGCCAAGACACAGATGCATATGAATAAATTGAATATTTACTTCAGCAATGGAAACAAATTTTGGGGGAAAACAGTTGATCGGGAATGTAAACAGAACAATTAGGTAACAGCTGATACAAGTGAGAAATAAAATTAAACAACGGCAAAAAGTGCAAGTCTCCGACACTCTCGGGTAAGATTTCAATCGTTCGCTGACTCAGCGAGCCTCGTCAGCGAACGATTGAAATCTTATCCTAGGGTGTCGGAGATTTCCCTGTCTTGCACTTTTGTCGGTGTTAGATTCTATATATATCCATCCAATTGAAAAAAAAGACATACCTTCCTTCAGGAACTATAAATATGGCAAATTTATTTTTGAGATTCTGTGAACTGTCTACAATATGTAAGGTGTAACGTGGAGAAGTTGATATATCACTGTACAGACACAGGGAAATCTGTTCCTTACTGACATTCCTGTAAAAAACAATACAAGACTTTAAATATAAAGCTGTAAATACTAAAAACAAGTCTTCTGTTTATTGTGATACATATATTTTATAGGTAATTTGAACAGTTTTCGTTTGATCTTAGAGAGTGATGTTGTCAGTATCATCGTAATGACACTGAAAATTACTGGACAAGTGTGACATCAATTACATTATGACATTCCTGATAAAAATAATGTCAGCATTGAAGATATCGACAAAATTAAAGTTTAGTATTAATTTTCTAAGGGACCGGGTGGCTCAATGAGTTAGGTAGTTGGATTATCTAACAACTCATACAAGCCTATCACCAATACGGCGTGGGTTCGCACCCGGCTTTGTAAATTGCAAAAAAAAGGATGCACTCGACTCGCAGCCGCAAGTGATAAAGTTTACCAGTTGCTTGCCCATGGTCGGTGATTCTCTATGGGTACTCTGGCTTCTTCCACCACTAAAGCTGTTCGCCATGATATAGCTGAAATATTGCTGAAAGTGGCGTTGAACAACAAAAATCAATCAATTTAACTTTCTATCATAGTCAATCAATCAATCAATCTTTATTCTCATAAACCACACATGTGCAATTGTACAGAGAAGTTATTAATATACAATTACAAATACAATATGAATATAGATATATCTACAATATATATACAACAGAGACAGGGGTTATAAGTCTAGAGAACAAAAGATTTATTTATAGTTGAAAGTTCCACATAATTTTTCTAAATTTTGTTTTTGAGAAGCATTCATAATTTAGTTTAAACATATTTGATTAATTATTTTGACAAAAATCAGAAACACTATACGTATGATACATAATAAAAAGTAAATGCAAGTAGACAAAATAATTAATAGAATTAGGAAAGTCTTATATTAATACATTTCCAGCATAATCTGACTCAAGTTTTGAACATTTGATCTTTGTCATAATTTAAAATAATGAACATATATCTAACATTTGAAAAATGTTGTGGTGTAGTGAGGAAATTCATGGTGGTGGTTGGATTTACATCTACATGTACCTAATCAATCAGTGTGTATCACCACTAAGGTAAAAGGAGAACTTGATACAACCTTATGTGATAAACTTGTCAGTGACTTGTGAAAGGTTCGAGGTTTTCTTCTGGTACCCTCATCCTCCATCAAAGAAACTGATCAATGATCTTAATTAGAAATAGACGCGTATCAAACTGAAATTGACAAATTATTTACTTTTGAGTTATCCGGGAAATGACACACTTAGATCTGAGCTTGAGAAAACAAGGCTCTACAGAATAAACAAATATGTTTTTATCAAACCTTTTTGTAATTTGTTGTCTAATTAAAGCGTAGTATTGCATTTCTTTGAGCACCGTCTTGACACGATCTACGTTGTCAAACCGTTCTACTTTATCTTCAACAGTTGATACTTCTAAAATCTGGAAAAAACAATATCATAATTATTATTATCTTAAATGTCTATCGGTGCACTCAACACTATATTTTAAAGGGTGCAATCGATATTTGCATTGGAAATATATTTTAATGAATGCATACTAATTTTATCTTTTGCATAATTATTAATATATTTAGTATAACTATATTTTTTCCTCTTTTTCTTTGTGTGTTGATTTATAAATATTTGATGATTTTTTATTCGGTACCTTACATGTCTGACTCTGTGCATGTTATCTTCTGTATTGTATAAACAAAAGTAATAAGACAAGTTGGATGTTTTGCAGAAATTTTGCTGCCGAGGGAGCCAACCCAAAGGAAAACCCAAGCATATATATACTGTATAGAGAAACAATAGGTTGTCACCCTGTCTACAACCTGTGACAACCGGAAGCGTGTTGAAAATCAATCTTTTGTTCAATTTGCCAACCCTTGAGAGGTTGTTTTTACTCAGGCTAAAACACTCGGAGAAAAAAAATCGTTGGGTTAACAACTTTCGATGCTAAGATGTTCATTCTTGGAAAAGTAATCTTTTATTTGGGAATTAAATAATCATATCCAACCTGTTTCATATTTGGTAGTTTTTTAAACTTGGTTAAAACAACAGCAAATACTGGCATGTGGAAATCTTTGTTTTCAGAACTGTCCGTGTTTATTAGATGGACGTTCTAACTCANATCGACGTCCAATCCTCAAATCGACGTCCAATTCTCAAATGGACGTTCAATATGATGTCACGAATGTATACTCCAAAATACGTCACACCCGTTAGGACATGGTTTTGAAACAATAATGGGGAAGGGACAAGACCAGATTCAGAGTACATTGTACATTCTACTTTAGCGGACCCTAATCATAATCCTAACGTAACCTTAATCCTAACCTTAGCCCTAAACCTAACCCACACCCTAACCTTAACCCTAAACCTAAACCTAACCCTAACCCTAAACCTAACCTTAAGCCTAACCCTAACATTAACCCTAACCTTAACCCATAACTCTAACCCTAAACATAAACCTAACCTTAACCCTTAATAATATTAATGAAAGGGAAAATGCTTTAAAAACACAAAACAAAACAACAACTTTCAGAAACAGATAAAAAAAAAACCACGCAAAACAAAACTGTCATTACAATTATTTTTGATGGCAAACTTGATCGTACAAACGGACCTATTGTAGATATGCGAGTTTGGAAAGGACGCCGATTTGAGAATATTCTAAAATTGGACCGTGATTTGAGATAATGACGTCAGTGGACGCCGATTTGAGGAGTGGACGTCGATCTGAGTCTATCATATATGTACTGTATAGAGAAACAATAGGTTGTCACCCTGTCTACAACCTGTGACAACCGGAAGCGTGTTGAAAATCAATATTTTGTTCAATTTGCCAACCCTTGAGAGGTTGTTTTTACTCAGGCTAAAACAATCGGAGAAAAAAAATCCTTGGGTTAACAACTTTCGATGCTAAGATGTTCATTCTTGGAAAAGTAATCTTTTATTTGGGAATTAAATAATCATATCCAACCTGTTTCATATTTGGTAGTTTTTTAAACTTGGTTAAAACAACAGCAAATACTGGCATGTGGAAATCTTTGTTTTCAGAACTGTCCGTGTTTATTAGATGGATTCTAACAGGCCAACCCCTGCAAAAAAAACAACATACAAATGTACATGAAAGTCATATCACTTGTGTGTCAAACATGCTTTGATAAATCTTTCTTTCATAAATGGAGCTTCTCCATGTAAGACAGCCAATGAATTTGAAACATTGGAAATATGAATACGCCACTGTCAAAAATAGGAAATGACATTTTCTTTCCTGTGAATTAAAAAAAATAATGCTTGTAAAATGTCATTTACAAAACAAATTGGTTCTTCCGTTTATCCATTTATAAGTGATTTTAACATTTTCCCCTCGTGTGGGAAATTCAATATCTTTTACCCTTGTTTTCGATATGTTTCACTTGAGAAAGAGAGTGAGTGAAGAAAATAGGAGTGTGATGAGCAAGGAGTTACTGACAATGGACCCAATGATATTTTTTATTTCACCCAGACTAATGAACATCCCCTGTTGTGGCATTACAATTTCTTCCCCTTCAAAATATAATTTAAACATGAACTGAAAAACAAACTGAGCACCTGTGGAGGGGTTAGACAGATCGCAGTGGTCAGTTTTATTGGTAGAGTAAACTGGAGTACCCAGAAAAAATACTGACCTGCCGCAAGTCACTGACAAACTGTATTGCATAATGTTGTATTGAGTACACTTCACCTCAGTGTGATTCACGTACAACATTAGTGTTGATAGGCACTGATTGCACGGGTAGTTGTAACTCCAACTATTACACGATCACGACCACGACCACGAGTGCACCCAACTGAGTGCTCGAAGAAAAATTAGTATTTGATAAATGTTATCTAAATATTATCTAATTCTATCATGTTTTTTTTTTATATCAAATCTTAAATGGTATTAATATGTCATGAAAATAAAGGTTACTTCTAAACCATTAACTTTCAAATTTATGAAAAATCTTAAAACACCTGTTTCAACCTTGACCTTTGACCCAAAATAAACATTTAAAGGTCAAAATACAAATGTATTATCCATCCCAAAAAGACAAATCTACCTCGTCTATATTTACCCAAAAAATGTTATAGTTTCATATAATCAGACCTGATTTTACGAGGACAACAAAAAAGCGGAAATCGGCAATCGGAAGTATTGAATATACTATAAAAAAGGAATCGCAACGGTAAAATCCGGAATAAAAAAAAGCGGAATTCCGCTTTAGAGCAAACGAAAATCAGGTCTGTATAAAACTATGAAACATACAAGTAAAAATTGCAATTGTTCTCATGCAGCGTTTATCGACAGAAGTAAAGCGGACCCCTAACTGCACGCTAGAGGGATGTTTCACACTCATTATAGGGTATGAGTTTTGCTCATTATTAAAAAACCTACTGTGACTGTGAAATGTAGAACAGAAACTCCTTTAATATAATTTGTGTCTATGTGAAATTTTGGATAGTCTCCCCTTATGTTCATTTACATCCATATCTTTTCTTAATAATTTGAGCATCACCTAACGAAGGTTATTCCAGAAACGTGCACTAAATTTGATATCTATGTTTTTATCATACAGAAATCCATATTTTTCTATGTTAGACATATACAAAAAAATGTAACCTTACATTTCAGGAAAGTAGGACAGGATTTTCTTCAGAATCTGGTCTTGTAATAAGGTGACAATAATGTAACGACCTCCTTGTTTTAGCACACGTCCAATTTCTGAAAACATGGCGTCAATATCTGCTACAACAGCTTCAGTCTCGTCCACCATCAGAGCATCAAGTGTTCCCTTGTCAAAAATAGCACTGAATTCTCCATCTTCAAAATCCATCTATAAATAAAATACTAATATTTTAATTTATGCTGCATGTGAAATGTCGTATGATAATGTAGAGGATTTGGTAAACATATGTGAATGTTATGGATAAGTTTCAAAAGACACATGTGTATGTCAAGGAGAAGTTCTGGAAAACACATGTAAATGTGACAGAGAAGTTTTGGAAGTTTGTCAGTAACTTGAGGCAGGTTAGTGGTTTCTGCGGTCTCATCCACCAATAAAACTGACCATCATGATATAATTGAAATATTGTTGAAAGTGGTGTTAAACACCATAACCTAACTCTACATGTTAAACATTTAATTTCTTTCACAGTTTACACATATTTTGGATCAACATGCATACACGAAACGTGAACTTCAATCTCTGTGAAATAGTCTTGAAGCAGCAAAGCGTTGAAATCAATAGCTGTGAAAATTCATTTGTTTACAATATGCAGACTGGTGAAAATACACGTACCTGTGTCCTGCCACGATATAACTGAAATATTGTTGAAAGTGGCATTAAACACCATATTAATTGACTACATCATAAAATGTAAAATTGTGTACCTGTTTTACATCTCTTTTCAAAAACATCATATCTGGACGCTTCGACTGATTTTTATCCACCATTTGACGAATGACGACATCACTAATGTCAATATTTACTATACCATGGTAACCAACATCATATAAGTTTTCACTAATAACAGAATTTCCACAACCAACGACCAAGAGTCTATCTTTTGATTTAATGTATTTGTGTAAAACTCCACACAGTTCAGGATATTCACCGTACCTAGACAAAATGAACTATAAATGTTAAATCTATCATTTATTTTGTATGAAAACATCTTTCAAGTTCTTTTAGTATTAAAGTCCAATTTGAGAGTCAATGGTAATATTTTTCACATTAACATAATCAAGATTTAACCAAACTTGGAAAAGTAAGATGAAGAAATACTTTCTAGTACAAAGATTTATATCACGACACGTTTTGTTATATATGTATATATTTAATCATTTCTCATATTAACAAATTGCTTGATTTCTGTCAATACTGTACTAACTAAGAAATCCACTGTGGACCATCCAATAAAAACATACCTCCCAAAATAAATTATGACAGTTTCCCTCTTTATAAGCCCACCCCTTCTGCAATCAAAAGTGGCCTAAAAAGAGGGGTGGTCCTTGAATGGAACAATTCACTAGTCGTTTACTAATCTCAGTAAATCTGTAATCTTGTCTTACAAGAGAGGTGGCCTTTGGTAAAAGATCTCATATACACATATAAACAAATCAAATTCAAAATTTCTTTAAAAAAATATCAGTGTCGTGTTTATCAGCTTAATCATGTTAATAATGGA
Organism: Gigantidas platifrons; assembly: GCA_002080005.1. Lineage (NCBI taxonomy): Eukaryota > Metazoa > Mollusca > Bivalvia > Mytilida > Modiolidae > Gigantidas > Gigantidas platifrons. Next base: position 67,026 of record MJUT01006172.1, on the reverse strand, counting down.
CATAATATGCCAAATACAAACCATTCAAATGCTTTCGTTCCTCTTTTCTTAAAGAATTTGTCCCAGTACTCTGGTGAATGAAACTCGCTATGACTTTGAGGCAGAAGATTCATGGCGTCATCAAATTACATATTCATCCCAGATCTAACAATCTACAATACAAAACAATAAAAATATAATAAATCAATAAAAACAGTGATACTTTCCGATTACAAACATAGCAATCATCGTGAATAGACTACAGACTTCACCAGTGGATAAGTTTATGGTGTTTAACACTTTCAACAATATTTCAGTTACACTTATCGTGGTGGTCAGTTTTATTGGTGGAGGAAACCGGAGAACCCAGAGAAAACCACCTTATTGTCGTAAGTAATGAGCCTAAAGTGAAGGACAAAGTAATAACCATACATTGAATCCTTCTTTCACTCTAAACATTCTTTCTGTTTGGAAAAAAACCTCACTAGGACATAATTTCCAATACTTATATAAGGCAGACGGAATCAAGTATGTTTTTTTCAACAAGTATAATTAAACAGGTAAATCAGAAATTTTATATCAGGAATAAAAATATGCTTACAATATACATGATATAATTAAGATTTCTACAAAATGCACGATTAGGGATTTTAGTTAGCGGAGTTAGGGTTTAATGCTACTTTCAACGGTGACATTGTGGCGGTCAGTTTTATTAGTGGAGAAAATCATGACCAGCCTCAGATCACTGACAAATTTTATCACATAATATACATGTAGTAAAGAGTACACCTCACCTTGACTGGGACTCGAACTCACAACCTTAGTGGTGATAGCACAGGTAGTTGTAAATCCAACTATCCTACGATCATGACATCCCCTTAGGAATTTGGCGACCGTTTCACTAAAGGTCGTAAGTCGTAAACGTAGACGAAAGTGTACTCTTAAGAGTTACGACCGTTTCACTAATAGTTAAGATTTACGACTTACGACAAAAAGTGATCGCAAAGTTAAGAGTGGTGGAAGGTACTCGTAAGTCGTAAATTGTAAATCTAATTTTGAAGAAAAGAATTGCTATCTGTATTTTTTTAATATGAACATTAATCAAATGAAGCGAGCAATAGATATTAGATGCATGTAACATTGTTTATATTTCGAGAGTCATAAAAAATCATTAAAACAGCTACACATTATTGTTTGTTTCAGTGTACTTTCTATCAGTTCTGCATTTACAATTTATCAACGTATTTTATTAACGAGTGTATACCTAGAAGAAATTTCAAGAATAGAACTATATAGGGTACATGTACAAACAATGGGCGCATTATATTTGGGTGGATTTGGAGATTAACAGTTATTACTTTTGCACGGAGAAAGAGCATTACAATTGCCCGTAAAATGTACCCGATATTTTTTTTTGCATTTGCGAGGATTACCTGTTAATATTTAGAATATATTTAATTTACTCATAACATTTTTTGCATTTTGCAGCATGACTGACGATGCAACCACAGGGAGTCCCTGTGATGCAATATGGATTATTCACATCTTTCATCATCCTTTAAAATGAAAACAAAAAATATCAGAATAACATAGATACAAATATATGAAAAATAGATTTAAAAAAAAAATTGTAACATACATGTATAAAAAAAAAAAACAATAATTTTGAAGGCAACAGATATTTTAGCAGTTCAAAGGTTAATATTCATTGGTAGTTTTTATTGATAATATAAAGGGTTAAAACACACACTATGAATATAAATCAACAGTACATGTACATGTTAAGGTATAATATTGTAAGATGTGTATTTTTGTTGTTTTATGTAGTGATGCAATAAAACTACCCAAATACCCAAAATCTTAACACCCCCCCACCCGGTGGGCAGTGGTTACAGATTAAGTTGGCGAAAGAGGTAAAAAAAAAGTTGGAACATCAGTACTTATAAAAACCATAAAATATGAAAATACGAAATATACTTTAAAGACAGGTAGAAAAAAAATCTGCACAATCGTCATGTGTTTAAGTTCTTCACGTAAAAATAGGATATTTTCCGTGCAATTGAAATGCACCGCAAACTGAATATCGATGCAGAATGTGAATGTATTGCCAAATCTATAAGTGGAAAAAATAAAAAAAAACTTCGAAAAATTTCCCTTATTTATTATGGATAACCAACATTTTTCGAAGCTTTTCTTATTCCCCTCCCCCCCCCAACCCTCACTTTATTTTTGAAACTTCAAGTGACTGTGCATATAGCATGAAATTTGTTAAAATATATTCCATAAAATAAATTTCTTCTCAAATTTTGGTAAAATTTTACACTTAACAATTTTTTTTCTGATACACAAAATGTAGCTTTGATTTATTCATTTAAAAAATCACTTTAGAGTTTTATAATTAGTTGAATATTAAAAATGTATTTAAACACATTTAAAATGTGATTATTAATGTAATCAGCTTCCAAACTGTTGGGTTTGTATAAAATATAGGGCCCGGCTGGTTCAGTGAGTTAGGTAGTTGGGTTACCTAACAACTCATACACGCCTATCACCAATACGGCGTGGGTTCGCGCCCGGTTTTATAAATTACAAAAAAGGTGCACTCGACTCACAGTCGCACGTGATAAAGTTTACCAGTTACTTTCCCCTGCTCGGTTGTTCTCCGGCTTCTTCCACCACTATGATATAGCTGAAATACTGCTTAAAGTGGTGTTAAAACACCAAAAATCAATCATTATATATAAAATATATGATACAATGTATCTTTTTATCTCCATTTAGGAGATGTTACTTGTCGCAAGTCATAAGTCGTAACTCTTAGTTTAAGACTAGTTTAGTGAAACGCACGTATACGTGCACGTAAGGAAATCTTAAGAGTGATCTTAGACTTACGATTTACGATCACTTTAGTGAAACGGTCGCCTGGTTGTTAATTTTTTATGTTACTTTGTATAAATGTTTCTATGATATAAGCTGGACGTTAAACGTCAAACAATCAATCAATCTATGATATAATAATGTCTTGTCTGAAAACTTTATTCACAAATGTTGCTGAAACAGGGTCGACAGCCAGTACTATGTATTACTTTCATCTATATGTATACCCCATGAGCAGATGAAGAGAATTCATCAAATGAGGTCTCCCAACGTCTGTGTTTCAAACATTTAAAAAGTTAAAAGGCAGGTTGGACAGCTGATTAACTGGCTGCTTTATTGTACACTGTGATTTTAAGGAATATATAATTGTATCTGATGAAAATTTAGCTGCGGAACCGTAGCACTTATGGTCCTTGGCCAGTTTTCTGATATTTGAGAACCCTATGGTCTGCAAATATCAGAAAACTGGACAAGGACCAAAAGGGCTACGGTTCCAAAACTAATGAAGATTATTCCAGAAAAGCGTCGTGTGCACTAAACTTCACCAGTGTTCACTACCCATATGACGTATTTCTCATCATATTGATAAAATTTCCGATTCCTGTGGCTGTGCAATGTGACAGTGTGTAGTACTAGTTGTATATATATTTTTTTAATGAAAAACAATTTGCAAGAGTCAATGCGAGTTGGAAATTTCCTTGTTATTGACATAGATTTCCATACATGTGCCACCTTTGTCAGATGAAAATAACCAACAATTTCTGGGATTTTTTGTTCACACGTGCTGTATTTTTGTTTCTCCCCAATAAGCGGAAATAAAGAAATGTGAGTAAAAATAAAAGAATCCGGATAAGAAGCGTACAACAAAACCGGATTAATTTAATCATCAGCTGTCTTTCTATTCAATCGGTTAGCATTCTTTATGTTTTTGATACAAATATAATAAACAAAAAAAATATTACAAATGTGACATACTATGGAATTTACAAAGCATTAGACGTGTCCGGTGTCGCAAAATTTTAGCTACCTCATGAAAATTAGCTACCGGTAGCTAACTTTCATACGGGGGAGCTATGAAAATTAGCTACCTATAAAAATTAGCTACTTGTAGCATAAACTTATAGGATTTATTTCCCTTAATATGAGTAGGCCTTGCGCGGCCTATATAGAGAGAAGGGAAGTATTTGAAATTAATGGCAAAAATACCTTTATATCCCCTATGACATCCACTAGACAGTTACATGAAGTAGAATAGAAAATTACGAGAAAAAAGTATGGATTCTTTTATTGTTGGACTAGGAACAATGCAAACATTGAAGGCTAACTATTACAGTAACGCGGGTGGTATCAACCATTATATGTATAAGTATAAGTTTATTGATTCACCAATCAAGGGCCCACAGGGGGCATATCCATATACTATATGAGCATTTATTACAATTGTTTTATAACATAAGAAAAAAGATAGAAAAAAAACAGCACTAATGTTTTCACCACTAGTTTAGAGCCATAGTCTTAGGTGTGTAGATCCCTCTAACAACTGAGGAGGAAATAAAATATATCTTAGAATAAAGAAATAATATGACTACTTGAAGTACCAAGGGTCCATGCCATTAGGATGAACTTGTGGGCCATGCCAGTTTTGTGACTATAGCAACAGTATCAGAAAGCCAACAATAAAAAATATTTAAAAAGGGGTAGTAGACGCCGGTGTCTGTAAAATGAAAGTATGGTATTTTAAGTCATAAGAAAAGAGTTTTATTACGAAAATATCAATTAATGCAAACAGCATACATAAGCAATATTGGTCTATACCATGCTATGTACAGCCGATACATGTTCATGAAGTGGAAATTTATGATGAATGACATACGGTCAGGGCCGTCTTTTCAGCAATATAGGCCACGGTCAACGCAGTGCACGGAGGCCCCTATCTATACAAACACTCACAGAAATAAAATTGTAAATGGTCGACAAAATTAAACATATATTTCTTGTATTGGTATTTCCAACAAAATCAGCGTTTAAACATTAAAAATCATGCCGTATACAACATACATAGATTAGTATGGGGTTCATTTGGATCGTGGGACCACCGGGCAACTGCCCATTGTGCCCATACACCAGACCACACTGCGTACGGTTACTGTAAAACTGATAATCTTCATTTCGACATTTTGAAGTATGTGTATTTCGGCCAATACTATGTTAGATCGAAGTGAACAAAATAGTTTTTAATTTTAAAAGAATGATATAGGCACCGCTTCTATCAGATATGTCCCCGCTTTCACATACAAAATATTTACATTGTATATATATTAAGGCAATATTCACTATCTAAATCATACTCTTTAAAATTATCTGTGACAAAATTATACAGAGAATATATTCCTTCTTGTTGATTGATTGATTTTTTTGGTGTTTTAACGCCACTTTCAACAATAGTTCAGCTATATCATGGCGACCAGTTTTAGTGGTGGAGGAAGCCGGAGTACCCGGAGAGAACCACCGACCATGGGCAAGCAACTGGTAAACTTTATCACTTGCGGCTGCTAGTCGAGTGCACCCTTATTGCAATTTACAAAGTCAGGCGCGAACCCACGCCGTATTGGTGAAAGGCTTGTATGAGTTGTTAGATCCAACGACCTAACTCATTGAGCCACCCACGCCCGGCGTCCCGACGAGCATAGGGGTCCCATGCTAATCTAGGTATGTTGTGTATGGCATGTTATGTAATGTTTAAGCAATAAACTATTGGACGTACCAATACAATAAATATACGATTAATTTTATCGACCATTTATATTTTTATTCCTGTGAGTGGTTGTGTTGGTAGGGTCACAGCGCACTGTTTTGTCTGGGGGTCTATAGTGCTGTTAAGATCACATTGCACAGCTTTGATGTGGATGAAGTCCTATTTGAATGACCGAACTCAACGTGTCGCTGTTGGTTCTGTAGTGTCAAATGCAATGCATCTTCAATGCAGCGTGTCGCAAAGTTCTGTCTTAGGGCTGTATTTTTGCAAAACCAATCAGTGAAAGTTACAGACGCCATAATTTTAGTCATCAGAGTTATGCCGATGACACCCCAAGTGTAGCTTGTAATTAAACCACTTGATAACTGGGAAAATATATCCAGACGCCTGGAGACTTGTTTATCAGACGTTGTACAATAATACCCCCAGCAAAGCTATTCATAAAACTGGCCTCCCAAATTAGTTACCGGCCACTTTTTACGCCTGATGATTCTATTCATTACTGGTTTTATTAACCATGACCCTTTAGACGGCCAAGGTAAATGAGTGTTCGGCTTCAGGGCTGCGTTAAATATCGTAGCAGCTAGCCTAGCTGCTAGGTAAAATAGCCATGATGTTATTGAACGATTAGTTACGTAGCAGTGCTAGCAAATATTGTGCCAATCATATAGAATAATTTCTTGGAACATTTTAGCTAATCGTATTTGTCTAGTTACCTTTATAAATTATCATCCGTATTAAAAGCGTTGCCACTTCCTGCAATGCCACTATTTTTGCCTTACGAAATTAGATTTAGTTTTTGCCGCCATCTTGGATTCAAGAGCTAACATATTTTCTTTAAGCTAGCTAGAGCTACGTAGCGGCTAGCAGGCGCGTAGCTCCCTACACGCCAACACGCAGTTGCGTGCACATCGGCGTGCTGGAGAAAAAAATAAAGTTAAACAAAAAAAATTAAATAAATAAGGAATAATACAAATTTTAAAAAAGTGGAAAACAAAGTCTCGTAGTGGTTTTTTGTGAAGATTCAATGTCATAAAAATTACGGCATTTCAAATTTTATCAGAAAATCGCTTCTATGCACAGTATCTGCTTCCTCGTGTTATAGGAAATATTACGAACGAACAAACCGCGACATTGTATGAGACATACCAGACTGACCTGACATGTAATTTAGACGAATTCAAGAGGAAGGTCGCTCGATGGCGAACACGCTGGAGTATAACACCTCGCGATCAGATAACAGTCTAGGAACCTGTACGCCTGAAATCTCTTATTGACGTGCTCTTCTGTAAACTGCATTACGGTTTCGGTGAAATTCGACATCTTACACTTTCACGGCAGGTAAGTTTTTCTATGTTTTCATTAAATTCTAATAACCTGTATTCCAAAAACTTGACAGAATGCGTATGACTGATTGATGCAAGGACTGCATCTTTGCTTTTTTTAATGT
>MJUT01006172.1:27350-54264 GCA_002080005.1 Gigantidas platifrons | reverse complement strand
AAAAAGTTCTAGGCCTAAAGATCTTATTTATGATTCTCTACAGTCGGTACAGAATGACAGAAATCAGACCTCATTAATATCACCAGCTGATTGTGCTTCTGGACATTGTCATTATTAATTTACACTATTAAAATTTACATTTTTTGTAGTATCATTTGTCTTTAACCAACAATGTATACCTTTTTCCCTTTTTTCGTGAATGTCCGCTAAATAAGTATCAAATTAACGATCAACGTGCGTGTATCAATCTCGCACTTGGCTCCATTCAAGAAAAGTATATCAATTTACACATTGAGAATGATTTTATTCAGAAAGTTAAATACATAAATTCTTTATGTTCGTTTGAACATCGATAATTAGAATATAATTTAATCTATGTTATTATCCAGTGAGTATAAATTAACTAACTGTATACATGCCCTACAGCAAAGAAAAGACAGTACATGTACATAGTGGGAAGGGTTAGGGGTAGTGGTAAGATTAGGGGTTAGGGGTAGTGAGAAAGTTTAAGGGTGGTGGGAAAGTTTAAGGGTGGTGGAAAAAGGGGAATGGGGAAGGGGAAATTAAGGATGGGATAACGGTAGGAAGGTTAAGTTATCTGGACACGCGTGAAAAAAGCGCTGTGTTTGTTTGCTTACAGTACACTACACATGTCGTCTCCATTTACGGAATTAACGCAGTTGCAAATGAAATAGATGTAGTTTTGAAATTTGTTGACTTTGGAATGACAATACAAGCTTTAATTTCACAAAAACAAAACAAAGTAGCTATTATTTAAATCCGAAAGAGAAAATCGATTTTAAAAAATCGCTAAGATGACCGTAACTGAAAACTGCAATTACAGTCATCTCAGTTTTCAGTTACGGTCATCTTAGCGATTTTTTTTAAATCGGATTTGCTCTTTCATATACATTTTTCAGTCGTAATTTGTGATTTCCTTGTGATAAGTTCATAGATTACTATCGTACCAATGCATGTGCCATTTAAAATACATTACAGAAACAATTTAATCGACAAAAAAATTCTTACCTGATTCCACGTCTGCCATCTTGGGATGCCCGTAATTGCAGTGACGGTCATCAACTTTACCCCAGTGACACTTTGAAACCTGTGCCATACATTGAACAGATGTAAGGTAGCTTATTTTCATGGAAAATGTCATGCGAGGTAGCTAATTTTCATGGACAAGCTTCTGATGCTTATGCTTATGTTTGAATGGTGGAAGGTAGTTTATTTTCATGGATAGCACTTTGAAACCTGTGTCATACATTGAACAGATGTAAAGTAGCTTATTTTCATGGAAAACGTCATGACATTTTATAGTCTTTGGTTTGATCAGATCGTTGATCGAAACCATGATCTACCGCACATTATGCGAGTACTCTTAACTATTTCCCCTCAGGAGCGTTATTGCTTGTTATAACTAAACATCTTATTTCTTTGGAATAGATATACACATTTTTGCATATATGCAAAGCAGAAAATGCATTATGTACAGATAAATGATGTGGTGATTCATATATAGAAACTTGTTCATGTCATATAAATATATATATATATATATTTTTTTTTAATATTATTAGATTTGAATTATTTATATTTTATATCGAAATAACTTATTTTCATCCAGATTTTGCTCCATGTAAAGAAGGCTTTATATATATAACTTCTTGATGTAAATGAATGAATAGGAGTTTGCTATCCATTTCTGGGATAAATCTATCTAATTTAATAGATTTCCTCGCCTACATCCACCCACCTTCACCCTCCCCCTTTTTATTTAAAAATACTAATTACCAAGAATCTATCAAAAGATGGTAAAACGGGAATAACTGGAATAGTATTTTTAATGATAGCTAATTTTCATCCATCATTTGGAAACCAAAATCTCGTTCCTAACGTCAAAAAGTAGCTAATAATTATGGTAGCTAATAATTATAGGACACCGGAACCGATAGTCCACGTCCTCCGTTTTCGTTTTTACTTTTACTTGTTCCATATTATCTCCCCTGATATATGTCTGTTGTTATTTTGGAAGAAAAATTGCTCTGTTCATTTTGGAGGTTTGTTTGCAATTTATGCGACGATGTACGATCCCATATGTAAGAACACTCGACACTGCATTACAGGTAAAATTGAATTGAAAAGAATAATGATAAATGAAAGGAAACATAATAAATATTAAACGTATGTAAGCAAATTTTACATTGTGTTTGAATATACTGTCATTACTGATTACTGTGCATGTAACATGTACATGTACACACAATGCAAATTACAACAGCTCCCTCTACACACAAAACTAATGATTGAGCAACACCAAACCCAACAAAAACTGGTGGTGCTCTAGAAGGGTAAGTAGTTCCTGCTCTACTAGTCAGTCTATAGATACGATAACTAACCCTCATTCCGCTTGTGCTCCATTTAGGGTTACGAATCGATCTCATTCAACGTATGGGAGCAAATTAAAATTTTCCTTCCGTGAATATTTCAACTTTCTTTTTGCATATCTGGTCATATCTTATTATTCCCAACAATTTTTAAGTAATGGTGATACGAAATAAGTGTTACAATCCCTGTTTCTATCTTCAAGACCGGTTTCGTATTTGAAAATTGTTACTTGTCCGCCATAACACCTTACATAGACTCTCGCGATGGGCGGAGCCTATCCATATATGCCAAGTATGGAAATTGTTACTACGAAAAAGTCGATTTTACTATAAAATTGATCCAAATAAGGATATTTCAAAAACGAGGCAAGTGCGCGTGAACTAGCAACTTGTAAACAAAATGTCGGACAGAAAGAAGATTTCATGCATTCAAATTTTCAGATGGATATAAGTCTACCATGGATTGCTGCAGCGATTATTTAACACCTCAAGGTTTACCTAAATATATTTATCTTTCACCCCGTTAATTTTTCCAACCACTTACAATGGAATTAGGACAAAAAACCGCCCGGTGTGAATCACTCTGGGCGCTGCTCCCATACGTTGAATGGGATCGATTCGTAACCCTAAATGGAGCACAAGCGGAATGAGGGTTACGTTATCGTATCTAGTCAGTCTAGTGGTACATTCTGTCATGTTTTTCTTGGTAGCAAGTCGTTTCAACCTGCAAGGCTTTCGAGATGATGCGGCCGTACAAGAGTCCGGCCTTACGAAAATCCGGCCTTGGGTAATGCGGCCTCAGTTAAGAATTATGTATGAATATATACGATAAAACGACACATTGTAATGATTTGAGTAAATAATTAATTAATTTGTCTATCAGGTGAATTTGCCATATAGCATGTTTTTTCGTCCCGGTAGTCGTTGTTTATTATTTATGAATTGCTTTTATTAATGTACATAGTATACATATCGTATTTTGATACATTTTTTTGTATACAGAATGTTTTCATACGATAAATATATGTACATGTATATTATTTCGTATTATATATTTATTGCATGCTGGTGAGGGTAGTATGAAAATTTATTCATATTCATATTCCCTGAGGGCATGTTTTATTATACAGAATGAAACCAAGAAAACACATATATGTAAAATACTGCTGTCAAACATATTCTAAGTCCATTGGAACGTTGTCTCAGATATTTAAAAACCACATTGTAACGGTTGCCTGCAAATGATGCGGTCCGAGTGCCTCTGACGTCTTCCTGTCAAAGAGCGATAACTCTGGCGGGAAAACCCGCGAGGCTTCCGAAGTGGTGGAATATGATATTTATTTCACGGAATATGATTTTTGTCCTGTGTGATCACGTGTTCTGATTTTTACCCATTGTCCAATCAAATTAATCTATTTATGGTAATTAATATATGAGGTATAATAATAATATTTATGCTAATTATCTGAAACATTTACTCATCATATCCACAATGGCACAAATATTTAAATGATATTTTAAATTTAAATAAAACTTGTATTTTTTAATTATTCTTTTCCGTAAAATCAAAGTCAAATAAATATTAGTGTAGTTGTTGTGTATAATAGCATATATATACTAAAAATATCTCACGGCCGGACCATCCATTTGATACAAGACCGGATTTACGTAAGGCCGCATTATACAAGGCTGCATAAACCAAGGCCGCATCTGCCATAAGGCCGCATCAACTTGTATGCCCTGCAAGTAATTCCAGCCCAATAAATATATTAATGAATTTAAAAGTAATTTGCACACATCGCATTGGAAGAGATCGGACATTATGATGATGTACCTGTAATGGCTGTATATATGCATGCCCGGTACATGTAGTACATGTATATTCTGCTAATTAAATGACAATGTACAGACAGTGGACAAAGTATTAACTCGATTCCAAAATTCCCTATGTATTTCATACAAAACTACAATTATTAAGCTATTATATTGAAGTCGATTGTTGTCCGATTTCAATAAAAAAAATCATCAACAAAAGAATGAAGGAAGTTCTTTTTTCAACGTCTCTCAAATGCTTGCTTCCTTGATCAAATTGGAAGAAATTTCGAGTTGTTTTTCTTAGCTTTAATGGGTAATAATACATTTTTTGTAAAAAAAAAATGGTATATTGTCATTTGTTATTTGAAACCAATTTAAAGGCAAAGAAATATAAACATCGAACAATCTTCTAAATTGAGAGAAAAACATGATCAAATGATTGCTGTCAATTACCGTATTTCTTCTAATTAAAGCCCCCTTCTAATTAATGCCCCCCTCCCTTATTCTGGCCTATAGAACATTTTGACTTTTAATTAATGCCCCCATTTCATAAAATATAAACTGCACTTATCGGTACCTAATCAACAACACATCGTGTAAGAGTTCCCAAAATAGTTACAGCGTGTGAAGAGTTTTACGCATCACTAATCAGCAATAATTGTCCAGGTAAACAAACACGTTTTCTGTCAACATTCTTAGATTCCCCTTTAAGTAGCAGTAATGTATGTTGACATAGCACGTGTATATTTCTATTGTCTGTTTCATCAAATTAACCTCATCTAACGGCTATAAAAGTCGGAAATTCGTTTCTCTAATTGACGCCCCCTATCTTAAAAATACATTCGCTCCGGGGCGTCTATTAGAAGAAATACGGTAATTACTTTTTACCTTTCTCTAATATACAACCATGATGGATAGCAAACATATAACATGTATAACTGCAACATTTTAAAACATCCTTTAATTGTTTAGTACACAAACGGGAAAAAGTTAATCCAAATGTACTACATGTATCTTGATATATATGCCCTTATTCTTTATTTCAGATTAACGCTATAATTTGTTGCTATGGCGATGACAGATAATGCCAGATTTCTTATATCCCATTTGAGGAATTCTTTTATTACCAGTGATGATACAGGAATGTGTGAATTGATCATAGAAAGTGAAGATTATGATGAATATGACTCCAGAAACAGGTAAAATTTAGTGATACATGGCAAAGTAAAGCAGGTCAACTGTAAAGAAATGTGTCAACTTATGTAGGCTAAATATGGAGAAACATCATGTCATGTCAAACTAAACCAAGTTAAGTGTAAATTACATGGATGATTTTTTCAGTTAATTATATAATTAATTGCTTTCAGCTATATTCCTCTGGAGAGAAATTGCCGAAAATAGCTGGACACAGTCAGAACAGATCAAAATATGAGACCATTTGAAAGAGGGTGTTGGTGGTTTCAGCTATTTTTCATTGATTTTCTGTTATTTTATTTTCTAACCTGAATCATTCCTTAAATAAAAGAAATGAATAAGTGATTGAGCGAGTGATTGTTGTTTAATGCCAATTCAGCAATTTTTCAGCTATATCATGGCGAGAACAAGTTAATTTTCAATGAGATGATGATGAGGTCCGCTTTATACTAGATCAACACACTGAGTTCAATTTTTATAGTGCTAGCTCACTGAAACAACAGTCCGCAGATAGACATATCGCTCCACTCGGACACATTATTCTGATTCCGAGTCAACCAGTATTTGCTCTTTCTCCTTAATGCTGCATGCTTAGCGGAGAAGTAACAAATGCCAATTTTATAGTCTTTGGTTTGACCTGACCGGGACTCTAACCCATGATCTACCACACTCGAGGCGAGCACGCTAACCATTATGCCACCGATGCGGTTGAAATAAAAGAAATGTCTCATATTAAGTATGTTAAATTTAGAGAAACATGTCTGTGTAAAGCAAGTCAAATGTTGAGAAGCATATTAAAGATATGCCGAAATGTTGAAATATTAGCTGCTTAAAAATGTTAGAGGTTACAGAAATACATTTGATCAAAAATGAATGCAAATAGTTTCTAGTACGGTACATATATATTCATTTTTATTTTGTTATTTACAGGCCTGAATCTTCTAGTATTAGTGACAGTGGGATGGATTCAGACTCTAACTTATCTAGTTCCTTTGATATTCTGCCCGATATGGGATATGGTAAGATATACTTAGTAATTTTTCAGGATTATGTAAAGTACATTTTGTGATACAGGATAGATTCACACTGAAGTGCACTGAATTAATTGCATAGGTGATCCTTATAGCATTTTAGAAAATTTTATTTTCCTAAGCTTAACTTCATTTTTTCACCATGTCATGTTTTCTCTCATAGTTTATACATTGCATCTAAAAGGTATCGATGATGTTTATTTCACCTGATTTAATCTATGGCTTGAATCTGTTTTCACATTTAAAACTAGATGAGGAGTCTGTTGTTTCTGTAACTATTCTTTCTCTTTGCTCTTTGGTTTGCCATTTCACAATTAATTATCATAAAAGGAAGTGTTTGAATCCAAGATTAATCTCCCCTTCCCACCCACACACACACACATTTTTTATGTCTTTCTGCTCAAGGCTTTACCTAGATTCCTATAATATCCTTTGTCAATGTCGTCTTTACGTTTGAAAAAACATATGTAGTTAGTGATTGGTTGATTTATTAAAAAAAAATTTCAATATCATATTCACATTCATTTCTGTAATGCTCATAAATCATTGAACTTTCTTTGATATTATCATGCTTTATAAAAGGAGCCATTTAATTTATTTTGTTACTTGGAAATGTTTTTAATGTTTCATTGTATTGTAACAGGTCACAGACGCAGATCTAATACAGCACAGAAACTTGAACGAATGAAAAAAGAAAGACGAAGTCAACGCAAAGTTAAAAATATTCCATGGAGAGACACGTCTAATGGCTATAATAGTAAGACAAATAACATTACTAATTTGTTGGTTTTTGCAAAGAAAAGTTTGAAGGTACGAAAAGAAAGGATAATGAGAAGCTGTAAACCAATACTTTCCACTTTTCACCGGTGGGTCAATTCATATGAAAACTGCCGTTTATGGTTTGCTCCATAACAACACTAAAATTTTTCTATTACACCGATTGAACAGATTATGAAAGATAGGATTGAGTTGATTTACCATTCATCATTGATAGCCTACAGGTAATTGAGAATCGTTCCTGTCCTTTTATAATTTTAAATTTGCAATGAATTCCTGTTCCTTTTTCAAAACTGTGAGTTGATTGGCTGTAAAACGGTTAGTAGGAACTAATGAAAATGTGTTAAAATGACTCATGAATAATTCATGACATACAAGGATTGTTCTATCAGTTGACCCATGGGTGTTGAGTACAGAGACAAAAGTTTCCCTTTGGTCAACAGATTTCCTTTTTTTGTGCAAAATTCTTGGAAATAAAATTCGTCAAACTTGGTCCAAACAGCTAGAAAGTGAAGGTATATGGGACACTGTTCAGAGGGTTTCTTCTTTTTTTTCACAAGTGAGCAGAGAGTATTGGAGTAAGATCAGCCATGGGTTACTGACGATGATGGAAGGATAAATATTATACATCAATGCATACTTTACATTTCCAATTACGGTAATTGAGGGGTTAGGGCTGTGGTATTTAACACCACTTTCAACAATATTTCAGTTATATCATGGTGGTCAGTTTTATTGGTGGAGGAAACTGGAAAAAACCACCGACCTGCTGCAAGTCACTGACAAACTTTATCACATAATGTTATATCAAGTACACCTCACCTGAGCGAGATTTGAACTCACAACGTTAGTAGCGATAAGCACTGATTGCATAGATAATTGTAAATCCAACAACCATACGATATGACGGTCCCAACGGTAATTGATATTGTATATTTATTTCAGTTGAGGAGAAAGGTTATTTATTTGAAAAGAAGGCACTGCCATTAGAGAATACAGTAGAGAAAGGGAAGACAAAAGTCTCTACACTCTCATTGTTACTAGATAATGCTGCTATACAGGGATCAAATCCATTTTTAGACTATGCCAAGTTTGATGGCAAAGTAAGTATGGTGTACAGAACAGAACAATTCATAGATTATATCAACATTGAAAAGAAAAAACTGTTTTTGTTTCGTTTTGTTTTGCTATTAGAGATTATATTGTCACATGTTTTGGGGGTGGGGTTTATGGTGTTTAATGCCATTTTCAACAATATTACAGTTATATCGTGGTGGTCAGTTTTATTGATGGAGGAAAGCTGAGTACCTGAAGAAAACCACCGACCCGTCGCAAGTCACTAACAAACTTTATCACATAATGTTGTATCAAGCACACTTCACCTGAGAGGGATTCGAACTCACAACTTTAGTGGTGATAGGCACTGATTGCACAGGTAGTTGTAAATCCAACTACCATGCAATCACGAAGCACGACAGCCCCATCAGATATTTTGTTATACATGTATAAACAGAAGTAATATGACAACTCTGGCAACTAGAATGGTGGTCCAAGATCGACTTGAAAATAAAATATTATGGATAATCATGTAAACGTTTGAAACTAATTCTAGTAAAAAGCACTTTAGATTTACATGGGAAAGTTCTACAATGGCTGATTCTTATCCTGCCTTACAGTTTAACTTGAATTAGTTGTCACATACTGTAAATTGTCAGTTTAAACCTTCCCAACTAGCTTTATGTGTTATTTTAAGCGACTGCCATGTTTTCCAAAAGTTTACCTTCCGGTAACAGTAATGCACAAATCATTGCAGACTGAAACAATCTGGATCAGCCAGTGATAAATAAGAAGTCAGTTGTCTTATGCAGTCATTTTTTTCTTTGTTCCCAACAGTGACTGATGAATACAATTTGACTGAGCTGTGTTCTTTTATTTTCACAGGCTAGTGTTGGTGCAACAAAAAAGATGGATATATTTCTAACAATGGCATTGCCAGCAGACAGAGGTTACCCAATATCAGTTGTTGTCATAGCTACATCTAAAATACAAGAATTGATTGGTCTTGTGTGTTGGCAGTATACAAATGAAGGAAGAGAACCCTTATTACCGTATGTATTTTGCAATATTTAATTAGTATCGTTATTGTTTACGTTGTATTACTACCACTATTATCGATAGAACTGCAACGACCATTAAGTAAGAAAAAGTACATTCAAATTATTGGGCCCACATAGTTTAAAAAAAAAGGGTATTTGTAAAAGATATATGAATATATCGAATAAAAGCATGATAAAGTTTAAAGAACAATGAAAAACCTTTTTGTTTTATTTGTACATGTAGTGAACAACTGACTGTAAGCATTAACAGTTCACTCAATCATGCAGAATTACTTTCTTTCAATCTTGGGAGGGGCCCGGGTTGCTCAATAAGTTAGGTCGTTGGATCTAGCAACTCATACAAGCCTATCACCAATACGACGTGGGTTCGCGCCCAGCTTTGTAAATTACAAAAAAGGGTGCACTCGACTCGCAGCCACAAGTGATAAAGTTTACCAGTTGCTTGCCCATGGTTGGTGGTTCTCTTTGGGTACTCCGGCTTCCTCCACCACTAAAACTGGTCGCCATGATATAGCTGAAATATTGCTAAAAGTAGCATTAAACACCAAAATTCAAATTCAAATTCAATCGTGGGAATATTGTATCAATTTAGAATAATACAAGCTTTAAATGGATCACATAAGGTTAAGATTAGATTCACAATTTCTATCCCAAAGACAACTTTTTTCCTACAAGACAATGATCGGAACTCAACTTTTGAATCACAGATGCCAAAGGATCAAGTGAGCTTTTGCCATTTGTTTTTTTTGTTTTTTTTTATATCTGTCATCCGTTATGATAATCCTTGAATCTTCCAAAATTGGGTCTGATTTGTTGATTATCCATATACAATGTACAATGTATGTATATTTCAGTGAGAATGTAGAAAGATACTGTTTACACATAGCTGAGGATGATGGGGAAGTTGACATGGATTTTCCTAGTCTGGATCCTAAAGAACCAGTCTCAAAGTTTGGCTTTTCTAAGTTAGCTTTGGTTGAGAAGGATTTGCCGACTGCAACATCACCAAAGTCCTCATTTGTTGTTACAGTGTAAGTGTATTTAATTAATTTTTGTGAGATATGTTTATTCAGTGACTTGCAGACGGTCTGTAGATTTATTCCTGCACTCTTGTTGCCATTACCAAAAAAAACGGACTGCCATGATATAACTGAGAACAGTCAAACAGTGGTCACTTGCTGTAAATCACTATTTCAAAACCCTCCCAACTAGATTTACCTCACGAACGTGTTCAGCTATCACTCAAAGTATATCCCATCGTATCAGTTTACCTTGTATTTAATGGTCACCTTTCATCCTTGACTTTAAAGGGGCATTAGCTACGATTTTGACCAAAAATATTATATGCTTTGGAAATTGGTAGATAGCTTTAAAATGATGAAATAAAGGTAAATATTTCACATTAAACAGCTTATCGAACCACTTTCCACCTTTTGAGAACGAAAATTACCATCGATTACTTATTTGCTTGCAAGCAAATAATTTGACCTCGCTTTTCCGTATGCAATTGACCTTACCAGTGACAGGTAAAAACGAATAATTTGTATTTTATCGCTTATTAACTGCCAACTTGCATGGTTCTTGTCCGTAATTAACACAGACTAAAAGCAGATTCACAAGAAATAAGAAATAAGTGCATTGTTGTACTGATTTAATGACGATTCGACAAACTCTGTAAACAATGTCGATAATTAATAAAGATGACGTCCATTTCTTGATCGATCTCAAAACACGAGCAGTTGCACGCTTTTTCCCCAATGCACGTACATTTCATAGCATTTATAAGTTACAGAAACACGTTTTATTAAGGCATCAATCATATCTCATAGTTTTTATGAGTAACAAAAATTTACAATTTGGCAGATAATGCCCCTTTAAACAATTACATGATCATCGAAAATTGAATGTTCTAAATACATGATTGTACCATATAGACTATCAATCTATTGAATGATTAACTCATTTTAAAAACGCCACATTATTACAAATATTTTACATTCATTTTCATACAATAAAATGAAGATTATTTTAAATTATATTAGTTTTCTGATAATGTTTTACATTTTTATTGATACAGTGTTTCATATTCTATGTACAATATTAGTAGAAGATGTATACAAATTGAGTTAATAGCACTTTACATAGCTCAGAAAAAGGGACAGATACTTTAGTAAAATAATGATGTACCAGTACTTATAATTAGGAGATAACTGTATTGTTTTTGAAAATTTCACGGTGTCAATGGACGATTTGATGGTTGGAAATTGAGTTTACTGGCGACACGATAGCGGAGCCATTAAACGGGTATTTGAGACCATTAAATCAACCATTGATGCCGTGAGATTTTCAAATACAATACAGTTGTCTCCTTCTAATGTAATCAAGTGTATAGATTATTGACCAGATGACGTAAGTGGTAATCAGCTAAAATTAAAAAAATATCTCATGCTATTTCAACCGTGGAAATGATACTGTGAAAATTACACCATTAAACTGACAATTAATGCCATGAAATGTTCAAGTACAATACAGTTATCTACATTCTAATGTAATCATGTGCATTGCCACATTATTGACAAGATGACATATTAAACAGTAATCAGCTAAAATTCTAAAAATATCTCATGATATTTCAACCGTGGAATTGATACCTTGAAAATTACAGCATTGTCCAATCACAAACCAGAAATATTAAACAACTACATTAGAATTGAATATATATATATCAGAGAAAGGGAAAATACTAAGTAAAATAACAATGTATTTTAATCGAATATATATATAAATCTATAGATGAATTGAAAAATATACCTGGCTTCTGATTGCTTGATTGCTTTAGCTATCCCAATTTACAGTACACTAACTGTAATTTACAGTACACCATCAACAATATCCAGTGTATGGGGATACACAGTGATTATACTCTGCTTTACTTATCAAATGATGCTTAGTTGCAAAACTTTGAGTAAGAATTAGATAGATTGATATTTTTTAAGGAATTACTGCAAATACAAATCCAATTCTTTATATAAGTTTGTGAATTTCTTTTTTTATTTGTGCAGATTTGTACCAAATAGAGGTTTTAACAAGTTTCAAGTGGATAACATGAATACTCCAATGAGAGATATACTACAAAGAATATTAAAGAGAAGAAAGATGCGATCAAGACCTGGTAAAACATTTCATTCTGAAAGTATAACATAATCTTCTTCTTTGATTTTATATAGCAAAAAAGAATTTTCAGTCATAGTATAGTTTATGTATCATGTCATTGTTTGTCTGTTTTTTTTCTCATTCAAAACTCAAGAAAAAGTTTGGTATTTTGAAAGAATATTCAATTATATGATCATGATATTCAACTAAGTGGAATTGACTGTAGTATATTTAAGGATTGATCGCAATTTTTGTTCGGTTCATGAAGAAATAACCTCATTCAAGTTGTAAACACTGTGTATCCCATGTAGCGGGTTACGCAAGGGTGTGTACAACCTGATTGAGGTTATTTCGAATGAACCGAACAAATAATTTCGATCAATACTTAAAAATTAATTCAAACTTTTTTTGTTATGATATTCAAAAATAGATTTATTTTTTCAAAATAAGGCAAATAATCGGAAATAAATTTTAATAACCCCAAAGGTGCCTCATTTAAAGTAAATCACCCGATGACAACGGTTCGTGACGCCTTGAGAACAACGTCTATTTTCAGATTCAGTACATATACAAATAACCTCAACTTTTTAAACCAATCAAAACACGTATAAAATGACATGTGACTCTAAAATTAATTTATTATATACTGATTCTTCAACTTTATAAAATTCCTTGTTTGAGTGCCAGATGAGTGATACAGGAATTGTAATCCTTTGGTTTTCAATACAAAACAACTTTTCAAATTTATTAATTGAATATGAAATAATGGCTGTATTTCAGGTTTGAATTATAACTTAGAGAAACAAGAAGAACCAAGTGTATCTATAGATCTAGATGCTACTCTAGCCAGCATGGATACAATGGAATTCTGTCTAGTCAGAGAAAACAGTGAGTAAAATATTGAAAAATGACATACTCATAAAAAATAATGGCATATAGGAATATTGTTACCCATTACCCTATAGCAAGATAGTAATGACCAAAAATTAGTCTCAACTTTTGCAGACATGGATTTTTTTCTGGCTGGTCCGTCCAGTGTCTTCCACAGGTAGATTTTTAGCTCACCTTGCAAAGGCAATGTGAGCTTTTGCCATCACTTGGTATCCGTCATCCGTTAACTTTTCACATTTTCATCTTCTCCTCGGAAACCCCTCAGTCAAATGAACTGAAACTTGGTAGGAAGCATCTATGGAAGGTCCTTTATAAAGATTGCTCATTTTGTCCCGATCCATTAACAAACATGGCCACCACGGGCAATTCTTGTTTCTGATTGGCTGATTTTCAAAAATCTTCTCCTCTGAAACTCTTGGCCAAATGAACCAAAACTTGGTAGGAAGCATCTATGGCAGGTCCTCTATAAAGATTGCTCATTTCTTCCGATCCGTTAACAAACATGGCCGCCACAGGCTATTCTTGTTTCTGATTGGTTGATTTCTAAAAAATCTTTTTCTCTGAAATCACTTGGCCAAATGTATCAAAACTTAGTAGGGAACATTCTTGGAAGGTCCTGTATAAAAATTGCTCATTTCGTTCCGATTCATTAACAAATATGGCCGCCACAGGCAATTCTTGTTTCTGATTGGTCGATTTCTAAAAAATCTTTTTTTCTGAAACCCCTTGGCCAAATGTACCGTAACTTGATAGGAAGCATCCTTTGAAGGTCCTCTACAAAGAGTGCACATTTTGTTATGATCCATTACCAAATATGGCCGCTGCAGGCAATTCTTGTTTCTTATTTGCCAATTTTTAAATGTCTTCTCCTCTGAAACCACTTGGCCAAATGCACCGAAACTTGGTAGGAAGCATCTACGGCATGTCCTCTATAAAGATTGATGATATCGTCCCAATCCATTTACAAACATGGCCGACACAGGCAAATCTTGTTTCTGATTGGCCGATTTATAAAAATCTTTTCTTCTGAAACCGCTTGGCCAAATGAACCGAAACTTGGTAGGAAGCATCTATGGAATGTCCTCTATAAAGATTGATGATATCGTCCCGATCCGTTTACAAACATGGCCGACACAGGCAAATCTTGTTTCTGATTGGCCGATTTATAAAAATCTTCTCCTCTGAAACCGCTTAGCCAAATGAACCGAAACTTGGTAGGAAGTATCTATGGCAGGTCCTCTATAAAGATTGATGATATCGTCTTGATCCGTTTACAAACATGGCCGACACAGGCAAACCTTGTTTCTGATTGACCGATTTATAAAAATCTTCTCCTCTGAAACCGCTTGGCCAAATGAACCGAAACTTGGTAGGAATCATCTATGGAATGTCCTCTATGAAGAGTGCTCATTTCATCTCGATTGACTAGCAAACATGGCCACCACATGCAATTTCTAAAAAATCTTCTCCTATGAAACTGCTTAGCCATATGAACCGAAACTTGGTAGGAAGCATCTACATATATGGATGGTTCTGTATTAAGTTTCCTCAAAGCAGAATGAAAGGTGAGCGACACAGGCTCAGCCCACTGAGCCTCTAGTTATTTGATGTCTCTTTTCTTAACAACAAAAGATAGTAGATCAATGATATATATTATTACGTTATTTAGTCCAGATTGTATGTCAATCATTTCGACTTTTTAGTTACTCACCATCCCCCCTTTTTTTGGTATTTGAAAACTTTTTTTTCAAGCAATATCTATATTACTGGGTAATTAATCATTATTATTTTTCGATAAAATAAAGATAAAAGCACTCGTGCAGATTCATTTTAATATGGAAAATGATTTAAAGCTTTGTTCATTTAGTTTAATTTATGTAATGTTGAATATTCTCTCATGTTCATTTACTTACATCCATATACTTTCTTACTCAAAATATCAATAATTTGTATTCTTTATTAGGTACCAGAAGACATCATAATGACGGATCAGAAGAAGAAATGTCAACAATGGCCGACTCACTAACTAGTCATCAATATAAAAGTTACATTGTCAGTATGGTTCATCGATTACGGACAAACACAGAGGTTCAATTAGGTAAGAGGACCCGGGTGGCTCAATGAGTTAGGTAGTTGGATTACATAGCAACTCGTATAAGCCTATCACCAATATGCGTGGGTTCGCGCCCGGCTTTGTAAATTACAAAAAAGGGTGCACTCGACTCGCAGCTGCAAGTGATAAAGTTAACCAGTTGCTTGCCCATGGTCGGTGGTTCTCTCCAGGTACTCCGGCTTCTTCCACCACTAAATCTGGTCGTCATGATATAGCTGAAATATTGCTGAAAGTGGAGTTAAACACCAAAAATCAAAATCAAATCAAATTAATTAGGTAAGATATCCTTAGACTCAGTCCCTTGGCATCAGACCAATCTTAGTTTCTCCGCTGCAGGGTAAAACATCTTAATTTACTTGTTAGGTGTGATTGTTGGTAGCCTGTTCAAACTAAATTTTGCCAAACCCTATCCAATATATCCTATTCTCCTTGTGACAATCAAAATTATTTGTCAATAGACCCATCCTTTAACGTCCAGAATTGTTATTGTTTGTAACTTTTTTTCTTGTCATGAATATACATGTAGCTGAAATACTACTCACATGATTTGAATTTTGGTGTTTAACGCCACTTTCAACAATATTTCAGCTATATCATGGCAACCAGTTTTAGTGGTGGAGGAAGCCGGAGTACCCGAAGAGAACCACCAACCATGAGCAATCAACTGGTAAACTTTATCACTTGCGGCTGCGAGTCGAGTGCACCCTTTTTTGTAATTTACAAAGTCGGGCGCGAACCCACGCCGTATTGGTGATAGGCTTGTTTGAGTTATTAGATCCAACAACCTAACTCAATGAGCCACCCTGGCCCCTACTCACTTGACATGAAACAAAAATTTATCAATAAGTTGCAGCATCATTGTGGTTCATTGCAAGTTCTTGAATATAGTTAGTTATCATCAATTAATGCAGGTCACATTGTCATAAAACGAAAGTTTAAACAGAGCATATTGTATTTTATAACAAATTACATAACAACTTCAAAAAATTTTTTTTTGATGTTTTCGTCATTGGAGAATCTATATTTAACCTTTCACCTCTTTCACCTTAGGCTTGTGGTCAGAGTTCAATTACCTTAATACTCATCCATACAGGCCCCCTTTAGAATACATGTACAAGCTTAAGGTAAATGCATGTCTCTTGTGAAGAATTTATGTGACCAACGTAATTCACTACAAGTTTTTTTTTATCACAGGTGTAAGTGGAGAGAAGGTGGAGGTTGATCCAGTTGGCTCAAAGGGGGCCAAATTCTTCAAACAAAGAGCAATGACTTATGATGCCGACAGCATTGCTTCCTGTGAAATCTTAGAAGGAAAATCTATTGGTATGACATAAAACTTATTTTAATATGAAATAAAAATGAAAAACACAAAAATACTACACTGTAAAAACTGAAAAATCTTGAATCAGAGGCAAAAAAGGGGAATTTGCAGTATTGACAAAATTGAGGGTGGAGCTTCTCATAAAAAATTCACGTTGATATGAACAGCATATTTATGAAACTGTATGTCACATGACCAACGTGACATAACGTCACATATCTCAGAAATTTGAATTTTCGAAGTGATTTTTGTAGTTTTTAGACTGATGAAGAATATTAATTTTTAATACGACTGAAAGTTTGGGAGGGAGGATCACTAGTAACCATGCCTGTCAAATATTTTGCTCCAAAAGTAACTGTGAAACTGTGTATCATTGATTTTTCCTCCTCGAGATAACCGTGGCCAAAATAATTAAGAATCTGAAGGTTTGCTCCGCCCACAACTATTTATACCCACGCTCCTGCTTTATTATACACGATCGCTCACTGTTCTGGCTTAGGACAGGTGCTTCAATAAAAAAAAGTGCCAAATATACCCTCTTACTAATTAACATGAAATGATTTAATTCATATACAGTGATGAGTACACAAACCAAAAATCACAAAAATCAAAATCAATGATGCAGGGGGTGTTTTGTGTAAGTAAATGGTCTAAATCAATTTTTAAGACACTTATGAATCAGGTGAATATTAACATGATTAAAATCTAAATTGAAAATTTAAAGAGGAATTGTTGACAATACAACCAAACACAACAAGAACCACTCTTTTGGGCAAAATGCCAGACTTTCAACCAGAAGCCAATGGAAATACAGTCGAACACTCTTTATTCAAATACTACGGATGCCTCGAAGTTGCCGGCCAGTCCCGATCTATTTTCCTATTATTCTATATTACTTCAACTGTTAATTCGAACATTCTTGAGTGGAATACATTGGTTGTGTCGAACATTTTTTATAGCCCCAAAATCGGAAATTATGTTAATTTACCCTTTTTTAGTCAAACCTTGAGTCTTCATGTCTTTTCCCTTCACTTCCGTAAATCAAATTTCTTGTGTTATGCAAAGTTATGACTTCCTTGTCATTGATGTAAATTCAATGTTTTTATTACAATTTTTGACAGTACACAGTGTAAGCAATAAAAATACACAAAGATTTGTGTGTGAATTAATGAGCCGATCAATCGATAACGGCACGGCGTATCACTCATTCACTCCTTAATTGTGTGAATTTTTACATATATTAAATTTAAATATATATTCATTACAGGTAAATCTATACTCAGAATAACTTACTTGACAAATCATGATTATAAACACAACGACTTTGAAGCTGATACTGATATGGCCAGTGAAATTGTATCGAAAATAAACAACATTTTAGAATTACGACTCAGTCCAGTAAGGAAAGAATATGTTGCTTCTAGGAGTGGAAAGTCTTTAAAGAAAAGAGATTCAATACGATTTTCATAGCACAGTATAAGGAATATTATCAACATATTATAATTACATCTCAGTCCAGTTAGGAAAGAATATGTTGCTTCAAGAAGTGGAAAGCCTTTAAAGAAAAGAGACTCACTACAATTTTCATAGCACAGTATAAGTAATAAGGAATATAAATGCATTAAAATGGAAAAGGTGGTGTTTTTAAATAAAATGAAAATTCTGGATAGTAAATGGTGTGTTACTAGTGCATGTATCTACCATAATCAGATGTACCGTAATGACCTATGTATAATGCGCTAGATTTTACATAGATTCTTTATTTTAAAGGAGGGGTATGCATTACGTGTATGATGCTCACTTTTTAGTACAAAACATCAGTTAGTCAGGATAGGAGAAGTATTATACACAACAAATTGATGAGGTTAAATGAGCTTATATTACCATCAATTCTTAATATGGCCATGGAAGAAATGTGCACTATACACCAATGCATACGGTACATAAAAACAACAAATACTGAAGAGTAAAATTTGAGACATCATATTTTTGTCTGTGTCATATTCAGTTAATGTCAGGTATTTTTAGAACCATATAATTTTCACCTTGACCACCTATTTGAAAAATGTCAATTGATTTGCATAGAATAACAAGTATTATATACAAGAAATGGATGTGGCTAAAAACTTATTCCATAAATTCTTAATATGGCCATGGAAGAAGTGTCCACTATACAAAAATACATATGGTACACAAAAAGCAAAGTGGAAAAATTGAGATAAACGATTTTTTTCTGTGTCATATTCAGTTAATGTCGGGTATTTTTGGGACCATATAGTTTTTACCTTACCTTGGAAAATGTTATCAAATTTACAAAGGAGAGATTGTAGAGAAGGGAAATGAGTAAAACATGACTTTTTTTTTTTACTGGAACAAAATCACAAAATCTGTAAACTTGTGATGCTTAGAATAGAATGGAATTTTTCTCTTTCAAATTTCAAATACATTGTATAGCTGACTTTGGTCTTGTTTCTATGGAATAAATAAAACCGAATACCATAAGCAATCAGTTATAGAAATGCATTTTCCTATGGCAGAATTTATTCTGACAAATGTAGGTACCAGAAGTTCAAGAGAAAAATAATTTGGTCGGCATACACATAAATGTAGTAGTTATATTTTAAGTACCGTGAAACCTGTTTTAAACCGAACCTCATTGGGACCAACTTTAGTGTTTGGAATAGACAGGTGTCTGTTTACAGAGGTTAAGTTAAGATTTCCTACATTGTGACTTTATTTAAAGTTCGGTTCCTGTTTTATTCAGGGTTCAGTTTAGACAGGCTTCACTGTATTAAAGGGGTACCATACCCTACAGGGAGATAACTCTTTAAAATCAGTTGAACGTTTTGATCATATGATGTTTGTATGCAGATTTCAAGCATCTCTGTGATCAAAACCACAGAGAGAAAAGCTGCTATGTGGCTAGTGAATTTATAGCTCTGAGTCTGTTGGTTGGAATTTGTTAAAATTTTGATATTTATTAGTGGATATATTCAAACACACTGCCAAAAAAATAAGAAAATTAAACGAGCAGATCAAATTTTACCTGAAGTGTATGGTACCACCTTAAAAGGGTTGTAAAAAAATATGTACAGCATATTTCAAGATTGGGGAGATATTATTTTCTCATAAACTGTTTTGCCAGATGCTTTAAATTTTGAATTTTATAGTATTATTTTGTACATGTTTTAAATGCAAAATCTTTTCTATAGGGCTTGTCATGAAATATGATTGAAAGTGCAATAAATATTTTACTGTTGTTTTGTTATGTATTCTTGTTGCCAATGTTTCCTTTCTGTCTACTCTAGATTACATGTAACACTGTCTTGAGATTATATCCAATTAGAAGTTTTGTTCCTCCTTCCATATGTCCTCTGTTGAGGTGGACATATATGGTAGTTGGATCTACCTGTGCAATTTCAACACGAAGGTTTGTAATTTTAATTCCTGCTGTTGGTTGCTCCACTGTGGCCTTGATTGTATGTTAGTTGGAATTCCATATGCCTATGCAATCAACATTTATCACCACTAAATTTGTCAGTTCAATTCCTGTTCATGGTAAGGTGTACTCGGTACAATTTTATGTGATAAAGTTTGTCATTGACTTGGTGCAGGTTAGTGGTTTTTCAGGATACTCTGATTTCCACCATCTATGAAATTGGTCACCAGGATACGACTGAAATATTGTGTTTAAAGTGGCATTAAATAACCATATCCCTACCCATGCCCTTTGCACTGACCACAACTAATTTTTGTCAGTGATATTCATCATGTACAAGTATCCTGGTTTCCTTCACCAATAATGAAAGTGGTTTTACAACAAGACAAATCCTAATATTCTCTCTGGGTACTCCAGCTTCTTCCACCACTAAAACTGGTTGCCATGAAATATTGCTGAAAGTGGCGTTAAACATCAAATCAAATCCTAATACTACTTTCATTGTTGATTTGATTTCAGGCTAGATGAACCCTACATATTAAAATTATGTGGTTGACTGAAACAAAATTTCCAATACATGTATTAGAACTTGATAATATCAATTTCCTTAACTTGCTAAAGGGAATTATGAATTCATGACCGGTCTCATTAATGGGGCAGGGGATGTGAACCATGTGCTCTGCTTAACCTGGTTTTCACTCCAACCTTATTTCTGAGCTTCTTGTTCTATGTTATGTTTGTTCTGTTTTGTGTTTTGTATGTAGATTGTCCCTTTGTGTGTACTTGGAAATCTCTTCTAGCTCGACCATTCAAGGTGTGGAGATTAACAAAGTTAAATTCTTAAAAGCATATATTTTGTCACATTAGACCCTTGAGAGTGGAAGTGACAAATTTTCTTTATAAAAAATAATAACAACCGACAAGACAGTGGTGGTGTACAACCATCGAATACGTTTTACATATCCTTGTCTTGGTTGTTCTGTTATATGTGTACTTATGTTTGACCTTTGACCCTAGTCATGACCTTGAAGGTAAGAGGTTAGGTAAATGGAGGTGTTTACCATGCCTTGTGTGATTTGAATTGTTTTGGGTTTTTTTGTCACATTTAGCAATATTTCACCTACAATGTATATCCTCACTATCTGGCTTTTTTGGGGGAGGAAAGCCCGGAGAGCTATAGAAACTAGATTCGTCGGAACGACATGAATGTCCCCACAGTGAATATTAAGGAGGCTCGCAAATGTTTCACCCTTTTCAATTCCCTCGGTAATAGGCTAAGAATAACAAACTATTGTTTAAGATCTGTATCCTCAATCCTCCTTAAATTCACAAGATTTTTTTCAATGAAACGATATCTCAAAATCATAGTGAAATAAAGTGGTGACAACTAAATATTAGTAAGTTATAAGTTGCCCAAAATTATTCAACCAGAACGAATTTCAAAGTTGATCTGTAACTTATGATTATACAATCTCATACCAAAAATCAAGTCAATATCTCAAATCATAGTGAAATAAAGTGGTGACAACTAAATATTTGGCCAAATTTCAAAGTCCAAGGGCCATAACTCGACCGGAACGAAACGTAAACTTGATCTGTAAATTATCATTATACACTCACATACCAAACATCAAGTCAATATCTCAAAGCATAGCGAAAAAAAGTGAAGACAACAGTTTTATTTCGGAATTACGGAATGACGGACATGGGTAACACTATATGTCCTGGCCACTTTATAGTGACGGACATAAAAAACTGACTGGCGATACTGCTGGCCATGGGTATAGGTGCCAGCTGGAAATCTTAACATCTGTTATGGGTATTGGGGCACAAATTCAAGTTAAGGCTTGTGTTCAGATGACCATAACCACTTGATCACTCACGCCCCTGCCATGCCTTATGAACAGAATACATTGTCATAAAATAATTTATTACATATTAAGTCCTATTAATCCTGTCCTGACACAATATTGATGTAACAATGTCCTGTGGTTTCACTAGTCTTGTACTTCCTACCATTACCTACAAAGATAAAATATGTACTTAATACACTCGGTCAGAACTAACTGTCAAATTATACAATTAAATATTTATAGCTATAATGGATAGGACAGAATTTTGTTTTTTGGGCCCTTGTGGCAGAAATCATATGGTAGTTGGATTTACAACTACCTATGCAATCAGTACCTATCAACACTGATGTTGTGAGTTCGAATCTCGATCAGGGTGAGGTGTACAACATTATGTGATAAAGTTTGTCAGTGACTTGCAACAGATCAGTGGTTTTCTCCACGTCCTCCAGTTTCCTCCACCAATAAAACTGATTGCCACGATGTAACTGAATATTATTGAAAGTGGCATTAAACACCATCAAACAAACAGATTTTTTTTCTTGAAACAGGCTGCAGAGTTTCCTTCTACATCTATTGAAAGAAATGTGGTATTCTCCAAACAAAAGGCATATATTTACTTACTTCCAAAAGGATGAGTTATGTGTATGGTAAATCTTGCACAACATCCCGATACCATTTTTGAGTGAACCAAATCGATGGTGTAATATATGGTTAGAGTGCTCACCTCAAGTGTGGTAGATTGTGGATTCAAAACCTGGTCAGGTCAAACCACAGACAATAAAATTGGCATTTGCTGCTTTTCCGATAAGCAGTCAGCATTAAGGAGTAAGAACAAAAATGGATTTGCTCAGAATCGGGATAATGTCTCTGAGAGGATCAACATGTCTACCCACAGACTGTAGTTTCAGTGAGCTAGCACTATAAAAATCCAAATAAGCGCATTGGTCTAGTGCAAAGCAGACATTGTCATTAAAATGTAATCTGTTCTCCCCACGAAATAGCTGAAAAATTGCTAACTAAAATAAAGATTAAGACTGAAAGGTACATTACAAAAGAGTTAATACACTTTATATGATCATGAATCAAGGGTTAAAAAAATTTCAGTTATTTAACTGATTTCAGCTATTTTTCTGTGAAAAAAAAATTCCAAAAATTGCAAGACACAGTCAGAACAGGTAACAAATTACCCTCTTAAAAAGGGGTGTAGATGGTTTCATCTAGTTTAATTGATTTGCAGTTATTTTTTTTCTATCCAGAATCATCCCTGATAAATGTACCCCTACTGACGATAAGTATTACCTTTATAAGATAAACATACATGGATATAGAATAATGGCAGTTTGATAATCGAGACATTATCACTAAAATAACAGCAAATCAAATTGGAATAGTCATAATGTGTCTGATATCCCACTGTCTCGAAGTTTTCAGCATCAGAGTCAGTTTGTCTTGATACTGACAATATCACTCAGCGAGATCAAAAGACAAATGTCAAAATTACTGATAAAGGAATTTGAATTTGAATTTTGGTGTTTAATGCCACTTTCAGCAATATTTCAGCTATATCATGGCAACCAGTTTTAGTGGTGGAGGAAGCCGGAGTACCCAGAAAGAACCACCGACCCTGGGCAAGCAACTGGTAAAGTTTATCACTTGCAGCTACGAGTCGAGTGCACCCTTTTTGTAATTTACAAAGCTGGATGCGAATCCACACCGCATTGGTGATAGGCTTGTATGAGTTGTTAGATCCAATGACCTAACTCATTGAGCCACCCAGGTCCCACTAATAAAGGAAAGAAAAAGTGTAGTTGCAGGTATTAAGAATACATACTTGAGTAGATGGCTTCAGAGATGTCACTGAATCTTTTATCTGCTTCATTTCTGTAGCTGTTATACCCCCTACTACAAACACTATCAATAATGGATGGTCACTTGGGCGTGGCTTACTCACGGTCCTAAATAATCTGTTCAAAAAGATTTAAAAATAATGATTTCTATAAACTATGATGGTAAATTTTTCGAAGGTTTTGAATCTGCATAGAATTGTAACGATATATACTGGATAACATGTTCTGATTGTATGTATTTTTTGGGGTAGAAAATGAGTATGAAACTTCTTCACCAAAATAATTAGGGACCATTTGTGGTTGTGATCGTATGGTAGTTGGATTTACAACTACCTGTACAATCAGTGCCTATTACCACTAAAGTTGTGAGTTCGAACCCGTTCATGGCCAGGTGTACTTGATACCACATTATGTGATAAAATTTGTCAGTGACTTGCGACAGGTCAGTGATTTTCTCCAGGTTCTCTGGTTTCCTCCAACGATACAACTGACCACCACGATATAACTGAAATATTGTTGAAAGTGGCGTTAAACAGCATAAACCTAGGACAAACCAAAGTAATTAAAATGGAATGTTAGATTTAATGGGAATATCAATGAATTGGCTTCTCAAAACATTTTGATTAAAAAAATCAATAAAATCCATGCATCTTCTGTTTTGATTGGTCAATTTTCAGATACGAGTACAAACACTACTCGAAGATTTATTGCCATTAGCTATAGACCAGGGTTGCTTTCAATATCGTAGCAGCTATGTAAAATAGCCATGACGTTATTGAACGATTGGCTACATAGCAGTGCTAGCAAATATGGCGCCAATCATATAGAATAATTTCTTGGAACATTTTAGCTAATCGTATTTGTCTAGTTACCTTAATAAATTATCATTCGTATTAAAAGCGTTGGCACTTCCTGCAATGCCATTATTTTTACCTTACGAAATTAGATTTAGTTTTAGCCGCCATCTTGGATTCAAAAGCTAGCAGACATTTTTTAAGCTAGCTAGAGCTATGTAGTGGCTAGGCTAGCTTTCCGTTCAATAGGATTTTTCTACGTAGCTCAACCTAGCAGCTATGATGTTGAACGCACCCCAGCTCTTATGGTCATACAAATTTTCGTGTAGGAGTTTGATATTTATATTCCAAAATCGTCCAATCAAAATATTGTATATATCAGATATAGTGTTCTGATTGGTCATTTTTATTAAGACGAGTACGAAAAGCATATTCAAAATTTTCATGACTGTAGGCTCTGACCTATTTTGTTATTTGTACCTCTTTTACTGCTTACCCTCCGCGCGCACCTGAGTTCATCCCCGGTATTTGATGGGGTCCGTGTTGTTCATCTTTTCGATTTTTTAATGTTGTCCTACTAGGTGTCTTTACATTCTGAGTTTCGTGTTGTGATGTCTGTTACGATATCCTCATAAAAACGATGTTCGATTTGTCTTTACCTCAAGTTGTTTGTAGGAGGGCTCATGTCTTATTTACGTTATTTGTGTTTGTTTACATATAGTGGTGTTCAACACATATTGTGTTGTGTTTTTTGCTTTGTTGGTGTTCGTCTTGGGTTTTATGTACGGAATGTTGTCAGTATCTCTGGGCTTTCCATTATTGATTGCCCTTTCGTTATTCTCTAATTTTTTATTTATATTCATCTTTAAAAATTATTTTTGAATTCTACTTCCTAATATTTTGTCATCTTTTATATATCAGACTTTATTCTTAACATGCACTCTGTCAATTACCTCTTTCCTCTATTCTACCTCTCAATTCCTAATTCCCTTTTAGCTTAAATACCCCATAACAAAACGTCCTTACCCTAATCCAGATTTCAACAGACCACCTAAACCACTCGTCTTTAGTTCGATATCTGGTAGTTCAGGCTTACTGGGATCAAATATTAGATTCACCAACTGTTTGAGTAATGGTTTGAGTTGAGTTGGTCCTAGAGTACTTTCTTCACATATAGAACTGAAACAAAGCCTGAGTAAATTATAACTTAGTTCAGATGGTAACGTAAATAAACATCGGTTAAAAGGTTTTTTGACAAAAATTACACGAAAGGAGAGCAGAAAATTTCTGTTCTAATACCATTAATAAATTATATTTGTATTGGATATGTATTATTTTTCAACTTCTGATTTCTGACTTATCGGTAATAACACAATAATCATTGATATCTATCCCTAGTTAGATCACCTGACTGAAGGGTCATGTGAGGTATTGCCATCACTTTGCATTCATTGTCGTCTGCAAATATTTCAAAATTTCAAACTTTTTCTTCTCTGTTCTGTTACGTCAAGTTAAAACAAAATATATTTCTTTTCCTCAAATGTTCAATATATTTTAAGTTCTTCATTAGTGCCTAAGGCAAGCAAACTGAATACATCATTGTGTGATCAAGTTTGTCTGGTGCTTGTGGAAAATCTGTGGTTCTCCATTAATAAAACTGACCATCAAAAAATAACTGAAATATTGTTGGAAATGAAAAAAAACTCATAAAAAAGGAAGAAATATTGACCTGAAAACTAATCAAATATTTCAACCACACACAAGTCCCTTATTTTATAGCATACAAAAAAGGAAAAGTTTATTATAGTATTAAACACTGTTTTTTAGGAAATTATGTATGTATAAACTCCGGCAACTCACTCACGAACTGAATAAAGTCCAAAGGACTTTATGTAAAGTTTGTGAGTGAGCTGCCAGAGTTTATACATACATAATTTTCTAAAAACACAGTGTTTAATCCTTATAATTCTTATTCTTGGACATCGTGTTGTTTTCTACCTTAAATACTAATAATTCTTGGTGGATTATTTTTTCATATTCCTACGCCGTAGCGCTACAAAAAAAATAGTACAGTAAATGGAAATATTGACTTATAAATTCCTTTCGAATGACGTAGAATAAGTGACGATATCCAATCAGATTACGAGTTATTTATAAATTCTAGTAAGAATAGAATTAT
>MJUT01006171.1:842666-854171 GCA_002080005.1 Gigantidas platifrons | reverse complement strand
CTTTGTCTTTTGGCCATTGTATTGTCTGTCCTTCGATTTACGGATTCTGATTACCCCTTTGTCCTTTGTCTTTTGGTCATTGTATTGTCTGTCCTTCGATTTACCGATTCTGATTACCCCTTTGTCCTTTGTCTTTTGGCCATTGTATTGTCTGTCCTTCAATTTACGGATTCTGATTACCCCTTTGTTCTTTGTCTTTTGGCCATTGTATTATCTGTCCTTCGAATTACAGCTTCTGATTACCCCTTTGGTATCTTCAAGCTTCAAAATCTTGCAAGAAAAGATCCTGCTACTATGCAACTTACCGGTTGAGACCGTTCCATATTACTTGTTCAGCAGAAATATAATATTTCCTGACTTTACCATAGATTTCTATCACAGGTTTAGGATTACTACATTGTGCAACAGTGATCAGTGATTGCATACCCCCTGAAGTAAAGATTACATCTTTAATAGTAGTTAACATCATTCTAACAATTTCTGTGTCATGAAGATTACATATATTATGTATAATTTTCAATATTATAGCGTTCTTTAATATGAAAACGCTCCTCGCCCGGTTATGATGGTTGGCATTTTACTCACTTGTATGAAACACTTGTATGACCGCATCATTTCCCCAAGAGGGGAGGCTTGGGGCCCATAAAACTAGTTTAACCCCGCCACTTTTATTAAAACGTATGTACCTAGCAACGAAACTGAGCAGTCATGTATGCGTGTAAGGAATATCGATTTTGCCTCTTTGTACGATTTTTCTCTTGGATTTTGAACTGTTCGACAGTGTCGTATTTTTCTCTTGGATTTTGAACTGTTCCGACAGTGTCGTATTTTTTGTTTTTCATTTTACTAGGTCTATATGTTATCTTTGCCATTTGGTGTTTAGGAAGAATATTAATTTCTTATCTTAAAAGACGATGTATTTGAACAAGAAACAGTAATCTTTGTTAACTTTTTGTTTAAATCAACATAAATGCAATTAAAAGAGATCAGTCAATACTATTTCAATCTAACCTTCAATATGGTGTTTTAATGTTGATGAAAACAGCCATTTTCCCGTTTCAGATGGTGTTGTTTCAGCCGTTAGAGAAGCTCCAGAATAGAGAGGAAGTGCATCATACCTGAAAAATTAACTAGAAAGTGAATATACTTATGGAATAGTTATCATTGCATGATAATGCTTATAATGGAAGACTAATGAAAATACCAAAATTATAGATTTTCTAGATGAAATATTAATTATGATCTGTATATGTAACTCCACCACTTTTCATTGCACCTGTATATGTACCAAGTCAGGAAAGAAAGCTTGTGTTTGTGTGTTAGGGGGATCAAATTCGCTTCTTTCTACATTTTTTGTCTATTGGATTTAGGAACTGTTTCTACAGCGTTGCATTTCAAGTTTTCTTCTTTCTACATTTTTTGTCTATTGGATTTAGGAACTGTTTCTACAGCGTGGCATTTTCGTTTTTCATTTTATTACCTTTTACCATTGTATGAGAACGAATGACCAAACATTCTGACGACATGGACATCATCTGATGTACTGAAAGAAGCCACATGGAATCTCGTTTTTTCTCCGAGACACACCGTCAAGTTGGGCATATTTCCATATACATAGCCATTAATTGCATGCATTCTGTTAGTTTCAACTGCTGAGTCAGCGAGTTCTGACATCCAACTAAGATTTTCATCGATGATGCCAACAAACAAAAATACATCTTCATGTGGTGTGGATTCTTCATTTTCTACAAGGAAGATATTTACAACGTTATATTAAATGTACACACATAATGTATTATATGCTTAAAAACTTCCATTACATCCCGGGTGTAACAGTTGTCTCCTTTGAATCTTACACGACATTGGTGTTTTTAATGTTGAATTCCTCATGGTGTGGCATTTAAGGAGCTAAAAATTACTAATATTTGAAGAGCTAAAAATTACTAATATTTGAAGAGCTAAAAATGACTAATATTTGAAGTAAGTATTTGCATTCCCAGCCTTTTACTCGTGTGAGTGGTTGTTACGGTGGGTGTCTTATAAGATGCAGGGACTGCTTACCAGTCGCGAGCATCTTGGTTCACCCCCGTTTTTTGGTGAGGTCCGTGTTGTTCATCTTTTTTAGATTTCTGTGTTGTGTTTTTTCGTCTTGTGTCTTGTGAACCCAATGTAGCCAGTTTCTGCCGATTGTCCATTCTTGATTACCCCTTCGGTTTTCTCTAATGTTTATTTCTATTTTACACTTTACTTTCATTGTTATGTCTTTCCTGGTAGGTATTCTTAGTACTTTTCTACAGAAATGTATATAATTAGTATCTTATCTTTGTTATAGAATTGAACGTTATCATTGTATTCATTTAATAATGTTTTTGTGGGAATTAGGGCGGCTGTCTAGGGTTTATTCCTTTGTTCGTGATACTATTGTGTTCGTTCTGTTCTTGTTTTTAGATCATAGTAAAATTGCATGATAGAAGAAAAATAATTAATTTTTATGCCAAACACTTTCATAATCGAGTATGTCAAGCCTATTAAAGTATATTTGTTTAACAGATAGGTTATCCTAACTTAAAAAGTACAGGAATGAAATGTAATAACTTAAGCATATAAGAAATAAACAATAATAACTTAAACAAGAATAGATCATACTAACTAAAACAAACAAGAATGAAACCGATCAGTCCTGTATTAACATCTGTAACGAAATCTACATCAGAGTGATACAGATATGATACACATCCTCTGTCTGTATCGGGACCACTCTCCTCTGTAATATTCCATGTGTATCTGTGGACACTCCCCGGGGCTACACCACTGCGTCCACCATAACCACTTCCTTAAATTCAAACGAATAATTTGTAATTACAATAAAGGATATAAAAGAAGACTATATTTTGTCAAGTGAAAATTCAATTGTGAATCTTGGTTAATAGTTCCAATAACTATTGCCCCTATGGAAATAATCTCATTGTCTACTTTCTCATAGGAAAGTAGTCTTTGTATGGCACACTTTTACCCACACTTGTTATGGTTCGAATATTTCTGTTTTTAATATTAGAATTGTTGTTCTAAAAACAAGATTAGCATTGATGTTTTTTCTTCTTGGTATAACCTTTTAAATAGCCATATAGTTTTGAATTACTTTGGTACAAAGAAAACCCCACTTATTTACTGTTTATTTTGACAATAGCAAGTTTATTCCCCCTTTCCCATTTGCACCAGGAAATAGTTGGTGCCTCAAGGAAAAACACTTGCTGTTATCTTCATAGCCAGCTGCAAATAGGTGTATACTATTCAGGTATTATTTACAGAAATCATCTATGATAAATGAAGCTACATAAACAATACCAATTCGATTATATGATACAATTAAAAAAAAAAGAAAAAAAAAACATCACAGAGTCAGAACATTTACAAAATCGAATAGAAAAATAGTAAAAACCGGCAAAATCGACAACTCTAACACACGCACATACATTACCGCTAAGTGTCATGGCTTGGCACAGACACTTCAATGAAATGTGGCAGTGTTTAATTAATTATAGGGGCCACAACTCTCCTCTTAGTAAATGATGCGGTCATGGAAGTGTTGGTGTTTGTTCTACATTTGAATATAAGCCTAATATCAGGGTAATTTTTTTTTAGAATTTTCATGTAGAATTATTCGTATGTCTGAATGAGTTTTGATTTAAAAGAAGTCCATAGATATTGCACTATATACATGTATATACAGTTGGTACTTTCTTCATGTCTTTGTCAAATATGTAATAATTCAAGCTCATAATGTCATGAAATCAGATCGAAAAATTACATTTCTGTTCTCCATCGGCTTTTCCTTTTACGTACGAATGATTTCAGGAAGAATCTAATGTTTGCAGCAGAGTTTGATCATTCGTTCTTCATTTCATACCATTTTCATAATTAAAACATCTTCAATTTCAATGTAATAAACCGGTCAAAAAGGGAAGTTGCGATAAAATTGATACGATCAAAATCTGTCGAAAGTTTCTTTATGATACGATCAAAGAATGTTTTCAGACACGGTCAAATTCGCTATGTGATAGCCGCATTTTTACTAAAATACCTGACTACCAATGAACAGAAGATAAATGATGTACTAGCATTACGATATATAATATGGACAAGGCACTGCCTTCAAGCGAGCATCGAATTTTATCTCAGTCTTGAAAGTGACGGCTTGCGTTGGGGCTACTATTTGTGTTGCGCACACAGCACATATAATTAAGATACGCTGTGTGTTAGAATAGAGCAATAGGGTTATTCTTACCACACTTTAATTTTATGGAATTTCCGGAGTGGTGGAACGAATTTTAATTACCTGTAAGGTTAAAATAAGTACATAATATATGATTAACAAAATTTTGTTTCCAACACCATTCTGACGTTCCTACAGGTATAAGATAAGATTAGATTGTATATGTATATTATGATGTATCATGTTAAATTGCAAAACCCGGAACATAACATGCTACAGCCTCACAACAACTCGTTTTCCTGTCAAAAGTTAGCCCATTTAGGTCTGATTTACTACTATTATGTAACCTTACACAAATTATCTTCATTTTAATGAACAGAAGTAGAATTTTGAATGTACGGTTTGCATTTGGAGTTTAGAAAACATGGTGACAGAAAAAAATTCACGGAACCTCTGATTACCGTTAATACTGTCTGTTCGAGCAATGTCAATTGTTGAAACAATTTTTTTTCGGACTGATTTAGATTTTTAGTATACAGGTATGTCGAAAAATAGGGAAAACTCACTAAATATAAGTATAGGAACGATAGGTCCCAAATTGAAAGTGGTTCGTTGTTGTGTCAAATTTAACTAAAACTACGCCCTTGTCTTATTTTTTTCTCTTATTCTTTTCTGGAAATACTCAGTCGATTATCATGAGTAACAGATATCTCACATTTTGATGGGATAATAACCTGAAAATATTTAGTTCGGTATCCTAATCTACCACTTGCAGAGTCTAGATCTCTCTCTGTATTTGACAATGTCATTTGCGTGTTTAAAACAAAAGTGCTTGATCAATTCCGGGTAATCTTCGTATGCCTTTTGGCAATAGTAGCACACATATCTATCCATTTAGATTTCTGAAAATGAATGAATGAATGAACTAGACGAAATTTACAACATTGTCCCAAAGAATGCAGAAAAAACGCCTACATCTCATTAGTTAGATCTGTTTTAGAATATGGAGCCACAATATGGGACTCTTACCAGAAAAACGACATTGAGAAATTAGAAAAAAATCAAAGAAGAGGAGCTAGATTTATTAATAAAGACTATAGATCAAGAGAAGAAGGGTGTATAACCAAAATGTTACTATAAAACCTTACCACACTGGAAGTAAGACGGCAACAACAGCGTCTCATATTTTTCTACAAGGTGGCAGAGGGGCAGATATCAGCAATGCCTTCCTCTGACTTCATAACAAGGAACGAAGGAAAAAGACAGATTAGACCAAAGAAGTTGGACAACTGCATCTATACAAATATTGTAACTAGACAATCACGAATTAATAGCAGAAGTGTAAAAGTACCAGAAGCCAAGTCAGAACAGTATAAAAACTCTTTCTTTGTTAGAACGCTATAGATTGGCACAACCTAGAAGACAACATTGTGCAGTCTAAAACAACTGAAGACTTCAAAACAGCAATTTTAGCTGTCAGCGCGACTAAATCAGCGCGATCTCTCTACCCGTTGTATTAAAGCCCAACAAGGATTCTGCAACGTACTCATACAGATACAGAGTAATAAACTTCTAATTTGTAAGCAAATATCACCTGAAGATAACAAGGTTCTCTCAAATTTAGACCAGACAAAGCAAATGCTAGCCACGGTATAAAAACGATATTCTACATAATTTTCACCTGCTTCCAGCTGAGGATTTTAATAAAACAAAGAACTAATAGGGACTTTTGTGAAATTTCAGCTACACATGTTCTAATTTTGATCGTATCAATTTGTGGATCCAAACTACACTTGATCGTATCATAAATGTGAATTTGACCTGAGACTATTATACTGACAGTATAATAGTCCCAGATTTTACCGTATCTTATTATTTTCCTAACACTGATTATCACCCACAGGCACTCGTTTCATATATATATTTGTTTACTATCTACGTCTATTCATAAAGATAGACGTAGATAGTAAACAAATGTATATAGTGCCTGTGTTATCACCCCATAAAATCGTTATGATACCACTTTATACACGGACGGACGGAAAACTGATTATGCTTTTATGGTACAGTAGTTTTATTTCCTTAATATTTCGTTCTTTTGACGAAAAACCGATGGAAAACGGAAATTTTAATTTTTGATCGGATTTCTTGTCGTTACAGGTTTGAATTATTACACATTTGACAAAAACATGAAGAAAGTACCAACTGTATGTATAGTGCAATATCTATGGACTTCTTTTAAATCAGAATTGATTCAGACATACGAATAATTCTACATGAAAATTCTAAAAAAAAAATTATCCTTGTGTGGTGGCGTCCATTTTATAAATATAAAATGTTGATCGTATCTTACGGCATTTGACTGAAATGATACAAGTTGGTTGTATGGTGTGAATATTTGCTCACTAATTTTACTATCAACATATAGAAATGTAAATATTTGTGATAAAAACAAAGACCAAAAAATGTCTTCGCCTTCACAATTAAAAAGGTCCCTTTATCTTAAAACGCTGATTGAATATCAAGAGGGTACATCTACTATTGTTGACGGTAAATACAATTGTACCGAAATCATGCAAAGAATAAAGGAAAGCAAGAAAGTAAATAAATCTGCCATTTACGTTTGCAAAATTAGTAAAAGTTCCAATACATTTGGACTTTCGAGAAGTCCAGACCCGTTATCAAACATCACATATAGCACATGTACTTAATACTACATTATGCGCTGTGATATTCGTCACGTGTAATTGCTTAATGAATTCAATGTCAGAACCCATACATTTAAAATAGAAATATTAGTAATAATGGAAGCAATAGTGTTTTACCTTCATTGTTTTTGTCGTACACTATACCATGCGGATGAATACTGAGTTCGTGCGATGCACTGTTATTGAAGACAACCACAAGTTCATCACCAACATCAGCCTTTAACACTGGTCCTAGGAATCCAAGGTAATCTGGAGATTTCTCCACGTGAGAGAATGTACTGTCTGTATATTCCCTGTACACTATTTTACTGTATATGTGACCGTACCTTTGGTTTTCTGGGTCATATTCCAAATTATGATCTGCAAATCTAAAAAATTAAAGAGAATGGTCTACGATTTTCTCTTGTCCGTTTGTCATAAAAAAAATGTGAGTGAGTGATTGTTGTTTAACGCCAAATGACATTTTTTCCCAGCTATTTCATAACGAGAACAAGTTGCCATGGTTTATCCTTTTGTCGTTGTTCTTATGGCCATTGTATTGTCTGTCCTTCCTCGCATTATGGCTTCTTTGGTATCTACAAACCTTTCGTCTTACATTTGATGAGATGATTAAATGATGTTGTCCACTTTGCATTGACTACCACGCTGAGTTGGATTTTCATAGCACTCGCTCACTGAAATAACAGTCCGCGGGTAGACATGTCGCTCCACTTGGACACATTATTATGATTCCGAGCCAATCAGTTTTTGTTCTTAGATGGACTATAAGTGTTCAAGCCACTGTAAAAAAAACTAAGCTATATCACGGTTGCTAGTCAGTTGTATTGGTGGGGAAACTGGAATATCTGGAGAAAACCACTGACCTGACAAACTTTATCACTCAGGCATAGATGAGAATCGAACTTTGTGGTGAGACATCAATTCCATATCTTGTTGTACATGTAACCCAACCATGAAACGACCACAGCCACGATGGCCCTCGCAATCAGTATGTAACTTACGATTGGTCATTAGTAACAAGATTCTTGCCGGTTGGAGCATAATCCCATGTAATTTCTTCTGCTACAATGTAATAGATTTTCTGTTCAGAATAAGATCTGGAAGGAAACAAAATAAAAATCATAAATAGATGCAATGCTCCCATGTTATTGTTTAACGGTTAAAACCAACACACTTGACACATCCTGTCTGTTGTTGATGATACAGACTAATTGAACAAAATGTCCTCAAGTGTAAACGCTGCACTTCAATTCAGCATTGTTAGTAATTTAAGTACATATATATCACGTCATATTTAGCATGAAATATAAATCTTGTGTGTTTTTTGTTGTTGCTGTGGAACACGTATTACTTTCAATAAGACATCTCGCCACGATATAACTGAAATACTGCTAAAGTTGGCGTTAAACACAAATGAATCAATCTCGCCACGATATACCTGAAATACTGCTAAAGTTGGCGTTAAACACAAATGAATCAATCAATAAGACATCAACTACGATAAATCATTCTTGTGGAGATAATTTACTGCAATTTTCCTTAAATATTTAACCTATTTCATATTTTATAATAAAAAAAAGTAGATTTTTAATTTAATGTTCATGAAGCGTTTCGGCAATAACTGTTACAAAGTACGCTCACACTGAAACAATTGGAAATGCAAGTAGTTTGAAAGTCTTTTTGGAGCAAGTAATCCTTAGCCTTAGGGCTTATTTAAACAGGATATCCAGAATCGATAAACATGACCTATGTCTGAGGAAAAGAGGGTTGGTAATAATATTACATTATTTAGGACCTGCAATTTATCTAATTGGTTAATACATCTAATAAATCATGTCAATGCCGGCAGATATACTACTGAGAGGGCGAGACTAATAGTCCACCAGCATATATATCACATAGATGCCAACCATTTGTTTTTATTATGATATTCGTTCGTTATTTGAAATCAAGGAATAAAACAGAACGCACAATTATTCTTCAAAACAAAATGAAGACAAAGGGAAAACAAATTTTATTTATTTTAAATGAAACGCATTTCAATAAATCATTTTTATTCAGATTTATTCGTGGCAACATTCCAGCAGCGCCTGCATTGGAGTATATATATCTCAGTTGACACGATATTCCAGAGAGCTTGTGGAACAGGATTTCCTTGATAGATGGTTGCTACTAGCAAGAAACCTACCGAACCAAGGGTTCCTATTGGTTAAATTGAAGTCATCACTTCGAAAGTTTTACGGTCGACACCATGACTTGGTTGACTATTATAGAACATCGGTGTGACAAATGAAAACGAATATGTTCCATTTTGTCGTAAGCACTACCTGGTTCTTTTCTCATTCATGATTTATTACCGGATTTGTAACTAGATTAACACGACGGGTGTCACTAGTGGAGCAGGAACTGCTTACCCTCCCGGAGCACCCGAGTTCACCCCGGTTTTTAGTGGGATTCATGTTACTCGATCTGTAGTTTTATGTGTAAGTTTTGTAGATGGTTATTTGTTCTTTTATCCTTTTTCTTTTGGCCGTTGTGTTGTCTGTCCTTTGATTTACGGATTCTGATTAACCCTTTGGTACCTTCAAACTCTTCTGATCTCAAATAACACGATATAGTGTCTGTACCTGTGCATAATATATGAGCTGAATGTACAATAGCAGGTCATTTTTTACCCCTGTGTTTTCCCCACATGTACTCGGATCAAGGGTCAGCACGAATTGGTTGGCTTGTTGGTATTATCGCCATTACTTTCAGACTCGTGCGGTGTAGAAAGCCCAAATAACTGTATAAAGAATTGATCGTTGAGACGTCCGTCTTTGGGTAGCTATCTGGAAACTTTAACACTCGAGGTAGGCAAGGGTGTTCGAACCTACTCACGTAAGTGGTGTTACTTAGACTTGTTGTCAGAAGTCAACAACTTTAATCACTCGGACTGCCAGCCCCTGCAACATGTTTGTACATACTCAAGAGTACTGAAAACAAGACGCTTAAAATGTCAATACCAATCAATATGTAAAAAAAAAACATTAATAAGCATCGGTGGTGTTGTGGTTAGTGTGCTCGCATCGTGTGTAACAAATCATGGGTTCGAGCCCATGTCGGGTCAAACCAAAGACTATAAAATTGGTATTAACTACTTCTCCACTAAACACACAGCAAAGTGCACAACAAGATTTTTAAAAGAAAAAAGGTTTCTCCTATCTGCAAACACATAGATTGTAACGGACAAACGAGGAATTTACACAATCAGGACACAGTTTCATATGCTAGCAAATATTCGAACTTCCAAATTAAACAACTAGCTGTAACTTCTCATCCGTTATCAAAACATCAGAAATTCCAAAATAAACCCTCCGTTGCGTTTCCTTCAGTTAAACAGCAAAAATTGCCCTGTAGCGGATAAAGAGGAAATTTACCCATTAAGGGTTCAATGTCTTATACGATCCAGGCCTGTTTTCACCATCCATTTCGTCTGGAAGTCACCGTATAGAGCTGAAAAAATACTGAACGTTAAATAAACTAACAATCGTATCCCTGACACAAGCCTACGGTCTCAATCACAATAATAACCATATCCCTAACTCTTAACCATCCCCTATTACTAACCAAGAGATCATCCCTTACCCCTAACTCTAGAGACCCTTACTACTTCAATCTCTTATAACTATATCCATAACCCTTAGACCATCCCTTACTACTTCAATCTCTGATAACTATATCCATAACCCTTAGACCATTCCTTACTACTTCAATCTCTTATAACTATATCCATAACTCTAAGACCCCTAGACTACTTCAATCTCTTATAACTAAATCCATAAAT
Source organism: Gigantidas platifrons (assembly GCA_002080005.1). Taxonomy (NCBI): domain Eukaryota; kingdom Metazoa; phylum Mollusca; class Bivalvia; order Mytilida; family Modiolidae; genus Gigantidas; species Gigantidas platifrons. Next base: position 843,424 of record MJUT01006171.1, on the reverse strand, counting down.
CTTAGACCATCCCTTACTACTTCAATCTCTGATAACCATACCCCTAACCTTTAGACTACTCTCATCAGTAAGTTGGTATGTAGTCATTTGATGAGCGGTACATATTGTCGAATATACATGAACCACTTAACCACAAGAACCAAATTGCTCCGGATTCATATTCTGTTGCAATTAAAAAACGAAACTCAAATCCGACAATATGTACATGTACACAATATACATTTGTATATATAATGCAACACAAAAATAATGAAGATCGCGAATATCCATGTTTATTTGCGTACATGCATTGTACAATTTTTCATGCAAACTATGGAAAGATAACCGAATTTAATAGTTTAATTCTACTTTTATTTTAAAACATTCATAAGATTTAACAACTGAGTTCTGGATCAAAATGAACATGATAAATTTACACATTAAAATAAAATAAAATAAATGAACATTGTTTATATTTCTATAGCCAGTCTCAGTCTAGATATCAATACGCAACAAATGTCTTTCAAATCTGTGTACGTTGTTGTCTCTTCTCTTTCAAATCTGTGTACGTGGTTGTTGTCTCTGCCTCTTAAGTCTCCTTTTGTCTCTCATACCATCAAGTCTTAATCGTATTGTACCAATCTGGAAAAAAAACTAGAGACTTAGTGGGATGAGCCTGTGTCACTCACCTTTCATTCTGCTTTGAGGAAACTTAATACAGAACCTTCCATAGGTGATTGCCACCAGGTTTTGGTTCATTTGGCTAAGCAGTTACAGAG
>MJUT01006171.1:816500-836381 GCA_002080005.1 Gigantidas platifrons | reverse complement strand
CAGTGTTTTCACTACAAATTTTGATAGGGGGAGATTTTAGAATTATAGACGGAGAGAAAATTCGGCAGAGAGTCAGAAAGCCCCCAGTGGGTTCAGTGAACAGCCCTGTTAATGGTGCAGGTGGAAGCACCCCAGCCGATTTTTCATTTGGTGAATTTTGACTTGCTTTTGAGGGTGTTTCCTAACTTTAAAAAATCTTCTTGACCATTGAACAATTTTTCATTGAGAATGATTTCTCAAGATTAACAACCATCAGTCATTTTCCATTGTTATTTCTGAGAAAGATGTCACATGGTTCTGAAATTTTCCAGGTCAAAGATAAATGTACAAGTTTGGTAGGCAGTAGAAATAAACTTGATCATTCAGAAAAGAAATATGGACTTCCCCTATGATTTATGTACTATTGAAAATAAAGATTTGATAATATTGGTGTTTGCTTCATTTCCTTGACATAGTATGAAGTTATATCAGCATTCAGATTATTTGCAGTTTTTGAATAATTAAAATAGCATCATTATGAATTTCTTATCTTAAAGCTTATATTATCATAATAAATGCACATTTAAACACTCTCAAGATGCATTTAACTTTTTTTAATAACAGAAAAGAACTTTCAGATTAAGTAATATTCAAGAATCTGATTGTTAATGTAACCACAAACCAGTATCAATACAAAATGAAGAATGAAAGTTGTCAAAGACTGGTACATTTCAGTAAACTTTTATTTTGAAAATATATAATCACAAATGACCAAACCCCCATAAAATATTTTAAGGGAGAACTCAAGCATGTGCTTCAGAAGGGGATAGACAGTTCCTTATATTCATAGTCATAGACATCTGCATATACTTAGTCTATAGTTTGACAGACTAGATACTTTTTCATGTTAATGCATATACTGTAATACAAATGTACATGAATATTCCATGTCCTCAAACAGAAAATCAAAATAATGTCAGACAGGGTACTCTTGAAAATGACTAGGGACATCGAATATTTGCAATATCATTCGAGATATTCGAGTCAGAACTTTAAAAGAAATGTGACATCTTACTGCCACTGGCCCAGTTCCCAAAATGAACATTTGAATTTACTGGTCCGAATCAATTTCCTGCAATTTTATATACAGATGTAGTTCTAAATAAAAATATTTAGTGGTCTGAACAATTAAACTAAGTTTTACTGGTCTACTCCACAGGGGCCAGATGAGTTTTTTCATGTACTTATATACCTATATGTTGGTATATAGGTACCTATATAAGTACATGAAAAAACTCATCTGGCCCCTGTGGTCTACTCTTGGGCTGGTGCTCATCGTATTCGGTAGTACCCACATTGTAGTACCCCCCTTTTCATACCGATACAATGCAGGGGCGGTTTCAAGGGGGTGCGCCCCCCTAAAATTGGAAAAAAATATGATTTTTTTGCGTAAAATCATGATTTTTCACACGAAATACCCCCAAAATTTTCGCGCCTCCCTCTGCTCGGCGCAATTTTTTTTAAGTGCGCGCCTCCTAACTTGAAATACTGGATCCGCCCCTGCAATGGTACAAGATCAGACCATACTTAATTTAATAGAAAACATAAAAGTGGGTTATAAAAAGTGGGTTATATTCCCTTCACTCTTTCAATCAATTAATTCAAATTATTTTAATCATCTTTTTGCTTTTTTTGGACAAAAGATTAATATTGATTTCTGCCCCTTGGTCGATGTTATCAATGTCATTCGAACCAAAGCTGTAGTCGGCCTCAATCTTTCGTTGGAATGATTAAACTTTTATTTATTATTCCTACTGTGAATCGTAATGTTTTAACATAAAGAAATAATTAATTCTTTCCTTCTTCAGCCTTCGGTCATTGCATATTTATCCTCTGAAGTAAACGAAACCGTTAGATAAAAACCGTAAGTGTAATTAAAATATTATAAATGGGACGAGAATGATTTGAGGTCGAAAGAACAAATGGCCATCGACTCGTTTCTTTGTCACAGCAGCGCTTTTTCATACACGAAATTAAGGTCAAATCGTAACCAAGCTCAAACACTAAGATTTGTTTTCAATCCCCGAATTATATAAAGCCATGTTCACTCCGAGAGTGCATGCCGGCAAATGACAAACTTACACAATTAAAATAGAAAAGACAACTGGATTTATTTTTTAACATTAAACCCATGCTTGAAAAATTCATAGCCGGGGATTTTATAGCAATAGCCGGTGAAATGCGCCGGTTCCCGGCTTCAAATGAAAACACTGTCAGCATCTTCTTTTTATTATATCCTTTATAAATCAGTGCTACTAGTAAATTCAAATTTACACACATACTATAAAGTTCTGTTTTATTATTACTTATTGACAAATATGAATCGTAAGTCGCACATGGGATATAAAGCACACATAAATGTATGCAGCAATGAAAAGTAGGTCAAAATAAGAGGGGGAACTATGTTATACAAAATGTAATACATGTATATTCATACAGATAGAGAGGAGGGAATTTAGAAAAAATGCTATGATTTTTTGTGTTTTTTTGTGTGAGAGTATGGTCGTTATTTTATGTAATTAAATTATACAATGTTAAATAGTTAATTTTTCAAAACATGTGTGTAATATCATAATCCCAGTGTCAAAAGAAAAAGGGAGTTTTTTTTTATTATGTGTTCATTTGCTTTCCCCCATACAAATGAGTTTGTAAACAAGTAGGGACTCTAAGTGAGATACCCAATCTGCTTAGGTTATTGTAAAGCAGGAGTTTGTTCAATAAACTATATGTATATATAAACCAATGAATGACATTACGAGAGTATCTTTTAGATGGACTCCAGAAGGGAAAAGAAAGAAGGGCCGCCCAAAGACAACTTGGAGGCGAACTGTGGAGGCAGAGCTAAAGGAAATGGACTCAACCTGGGGAGAAATAGAGAAGAAAACGCAGGATAGAGGAGAGTGGAAAGCTCTAGTTCTTGTCCTATGTGCCTCCGGGCACAACAAGGATTAGGTAGGTAGGTAGGTATATATATAAAAATATTATACTCTTTGGCTTGATCCAACCAGGGCACGAACCCACGATCTACCACACTCGAGATGAGCACATAAATCATTACACCACCAGTGCTGTTTATTTCACTTTAACATTTCTCAAGAATAATATAATACAGAATAAAAATATAGTGAAACATTGATCATTGCATAAGTTGATTACTCAACAGTTAATTACCACTGTATATTTAGCAGCCTTGATTGTAGGTTGATGTGCCCAAAATTTGTTTTTGGCTTTAAGACCACCATACATGCATGTATTTGAGATTTTGTTTTTGGCACAATCTTTGAAAGTACAACCATAGAGTAATACAGATTGTACTACCACCAGGTACAACATGTAGCTACATCCATAAAATCTTAACAATTTCTGTTTTCTGGATTTTGATATTTCAGATTCATGTTGTCAAACACTTCCCTTTCACTGTTTGCTGGTATATTAGTACTCTGGAAAAAAAAATGCACACAATTTAATTAACCACTATCAGTCTTAGTGATGGACTGACATGTATAGTACATGGTTCCTGTATGAATACTGTACAAACTGGGATTATGATATCACACAAACTTCAGATTGTAATGAATCATCATTATTTGTATAATTATCCTTTAATTCTTTTGAACGTACCTGATTGTTGTGAGTTCGAATCCCACTCAGGCGGGTGAACTCTATACAACATTATATGATAAAGTTTGTCAGTGACTTGCAGCAGGTCTGTGGTTTTCTCTGTTTTTTCCACCAATAAAACTGACTGCCACGATATGACTGATATATTGTTGAAAGTGGTGTTAAACACCATAACCCTAACCCCCTTATGGTTTACAAGATATGTGTATTATTGAAATTTACAGTTTCTAAATAATATAATTATTAATAAAACTAAGATTATCCTCCCTCAGGCATAAGTAATCTTGTTTAGGTCCTTCAGTTATTCTACTTCTAAAGACATTTAAATGATTTGTTTTTCCAATCTTTAGAGTGTACCTGATGAATATTCTTCTAGAAATGTCATGTACACACTAAATTACATTTAATTTTCGGGCTGTACATTTCCAAATAAAACTATAAAATTGAATGCCCCCGTCTCAACCTCAACCCCCTCCTCACCCCCAATTCCAATTTACTACCTTAACTTTTGGCTTGGTTCTGAGGAATGTGTAGGGGTATAATGCAAAGAAAACGTCTTGAAGAGCCAAAATGGATTTTCAATATAACTTAATTTGAAGGAATGGTATATTATTCATCGGGTATGATGTAGAAAACTTATGTATAAACTTTAAAAGGGGTTTGTGTCTTAGTTTGTGTCTGTAAGACACATACAATGCCTCCGCGGATATAATTGCAAAAGGGTAAACCAATGTTTTGCTTATTCAGCATCAAGCAGAAATGACTGAAATAAATGAATCTGTACCTAACAATGTGATGTTCGATTGATTGATTGATTGAATGGGGTTTAACGCCATTTTCAGCAGTATTTCAGCCATATCGTGGTGGTCAGTTTTAGTGGCGGAGGAAGCCGGAGGGACCCTCAGGTATAAGGAGCATTGTTTACACGTTAACAGGTTTCAGTGGCTAAGTTCATATAAGCATAATTTTGTAAAAAAAATTGTTGAAAATCAAAATCCATAAAATATGCACACCTTCAGTGTTGGTACTAACTGTCTACAAAATATAAAAGGTCTAGCTCAAAACCTGTAGGAGGCGTTAGCCGGACAAACCATATATCCTATATGGATTTAGCAAAATCTGTCCAAGTTCATGCATCCATAATTTTGTAAAAAATTGTTGAAAGTCAAAATCCATAAAAAATGCACACCTTCAGTGTAGGTACTAACTGTCTACAAAATGTAAAAGGTCTAGCTCAAAAACTGTAGGAGTTAGCTGGACAAACTATATATCCTATATGGATTTAGCAAAATCTGTCCAAGTTCATGCATCCATAATTTTGTAAAAAAAATTTGAAAGTCTAAATCCATAAAATATGCACACCTTCAGTGTAAGTACTAACTGTCTACAAAATATAAAAGGTCTAGCTCAAAAACTGTAGGAGGAGTTAGCCGGACAAACCATATATATCCTATATGGGGGTATAAATGAAAAGTCTTAACTACCTGTCATTTTGAGAATATTTGATGAAAATCAAAATCATGTGGACATGCACACCTCCATGATGTGTATAAACATCCTACAAAATATTAAAGCTGTAGCTCCAAAACTGTAGGAGGAGATAGCCGGACAAACCATGTATTTATATCCAGACGGACAAACAAAATGACTAAGTCCAAATACATGTACCTGTCATTTTGAGAATATTTGATGAAAATCAAAATCTTGTGCACATGCACACCTCCATTATGTGTATAAACATCCTACAAAATATTAAAGCTGTAGCTCCAAAACTGTAGGAGGAGTTAGCGGGACAAACTATGCATACTATAGTGTGACGAACGGAAGGACGGACGGATGGACAGGGGTAAAACAATATGCCCCCCGACCAATAGTCGCGGGGGCATAAAACGTTTTGAAATAAGTCCACTCATACACAATTTTCCCCCTGTAAACAACCGATCCAATGAAACTGTCTTTACACTGCGTTTTTGATCAGTAATTTCATTTTTTTTTTCGTTGGCTAATTTTATTTACAATAAAGTAATTTTTTGTTCTTTTTACTTGATATTTAAAAGAAGAAAAAAAATAATTCAACTACTAGTATTTCCCTTAAGATTCCTACTTCAAAATTAGTGGGAGCCGTCGTGGCCGTGATCGTATGGTAGTTGGATTTATAACTACCTATGCAATCAGTGCCTATCAGTGCGAGGTGTACAACATTATGTGATAAAGTTTGTCAGTGACTTGCAGCAGGTCGGTTATTTTCTCCTGGTCCTCTGGTTTCCACCATCAATAAAACTGACCACCACAATATAACTGAAATATTGTTGAAAGTAGCATTAAACACCATAAACTTAAACCATAAAACCAACCAACCAACATCAAAATTAGTGAGTTGGGTTAAATCAGAAGAATACTGTTTTAAGGATAACCACATGATCTATTGAACAGTGCAATATGGATATACATTACAAACCATCATTCCACTATGCCAGGAAACAAATCTTATGTTGTTGAGCAATAAACATTGATATCTTATGTAAAAGAAATAAACCAAACATTTTACATTTTTTAAGGACACACTCATGGTTGTGATCGCATGGCAATTGGATCTACAACTACCTGTGAGTTCGAATCCTGTTCATGGCAAGGTGTACTCGATACAACATTATGTGATAGAGTTTGCCAGTGACTTGTGGTTTTCTCCGTGTACTAAGGTTTCCTCCACCAATAAAACTGACCACTACAATATAACTGAAATATTGTTGAAAGTGGCATTAAACACCATAAACTTAAACCTTGATATTCTATGAAAAAATAAAAATAAACCAAACATCTAACATTTACAAAGGAAAATACAGTGGGAAAAAATCAATGTGAACAGACTTAGTACTTACAGTGGTAAAGTCATGTAATCCATGACTTGTTAATTTCCTACTAAGCACCTTTTGAGAATACAATCTTAAGTCACGATTAAACTGTTTACTTCCAGTCCAGCCTACTAAAGCATAGTAATATTGACTGTAAGGAGACAAAATAAAGTCAACACGCCGAGCTATCCAGTCTCTCTCGCTACTTGCAATTGTAAACGGGGATTGTTCCCCTAAACATTGTCTTTGTTTCTTAGCCTTTGGCTCATAATCGTCAAAACTTTCCACAGAATCCTTGACTTCATTACAAATTTCTTGTTCATTCACAACTGGTCTCATGGCATTATGACTATTGCTAGTATTTTTTGGAAGCTTACAAATTCCAAGCCATTTTTCAAAGTGATCCAATTGTCCTCTTACGGATAATTTGTAATCTTCACTCAATACTTTTTCTGAAAAAGTAGATGATTCAAGATGTCCACATAAGATTAAATTAAGTTTTTCAAGCCTGGTCAACAGCTTGGATAAAAATCCTATTTCCTTTCCCTCCTCTGGGTGACTGAATAAAATGTCAATGTCATGACCTTGTGGTTTACCTCTGTAAGAGAAAATGTCAAAATTAAAATCAACACTGAAATGGACTAAACTTACTAGGAATTGATCAAACAAAAGGCTTGTCATATATCAGGGCTAATCACAACAGGCAAAAGTGGGTGAAATTCTTTTATTGTAGGAGCCGAAGTCTGCTTGCTGAGGTTCCAAATTAAAAATTAATGTTTCTTTTTGAAAGTCACTCTTTTCTTCCAAATAATTTCTGTTTTATAGTTAAGTTTATTTTCTTTTCGCATTTAATAAATTTGTTGTAAACAGTCCAACCCAACAAAAAGAAACCTGTATCCAAATATGTTCACTATGCTTTAGAATTTTGTTTGTATTAAAGTGTTTTTATCAGATATTTGACCCAAAAAAAAACCAGTAATTTTTCCTATTTACCTATATATTAAAACAAAAGTAAATCCAATTACAGTAAACCAATAATTTTTTTATGATGGCCTTACTCGTTTATCATTTTAACTGCCACAAATATTTAAATGATATATCTAAGAGTACAAGTCTAAGTTTGACTGTCACAAATTGAGTGTTTGTGTCAAGAATTATATTGTATTGTAATAAATTTGTCAATTTTAATTCAGGACTTGTTCAAGTTTTTCTTATTGAAATGTTAGATTAACTTATGACATACATAGTGTGCCGGTACAAGACTTTGTATCAGGTTTCGTCTGTCGTGATGACTCATAATGACACATCTCACCTTATAAAAACACTGAACACAAAAAAGACTATAACATATGACATGGGAAATCAAGGTCCAGGCTTGGGACAGGCACATATATGTGGCAAGGTCAAACCGGTTAATGGAATCCCAACCCTCCCTTCTTCATAACTGGATCTCCAACTATGCATGTAATGGGTCTTTACCTTCTAAATCCTCCAGTTAATTGTACCAGTACACCTGGCAAAATCTTCTCTGCCTCTGTCTTTACAATCTCTGTGAAATGATCAGCTTCTTCTGATTTCACTGGATTGATCAAATCATCATGGAAAGCTAAGCCTTTCAAAAAAAAAGTACTCAGCAAGTTTTATATCATTTATAAACCACAGGTTCCTAGAACACAGTATCACTCACCTCATTTTCTATTGAATGAAAAAAATACACACAAAAAACTATGCAGTCTCTAAGAAGACGATTTTTGTACTTTTTACTTTTTCTCTAGCTATGATCTTGAATTTAACAATATAGAGATACATGTATGACAGTGATTTAAGATTTTGATCTACAAAAGAAAACTGCTGTTTGAAAAGGACCAATGATGAGCAATGCACTATTTGGGTTTTATCATTTGGAAATATTCTGAGAATTTTTTTTTAAACATTTTTCCAATAAGGTCTTATGTTGACCAATGTGCAGTAGTTTATGGGGGTCACATTGGTTTTCAAAATCGAGAATTATCATTAATGCACAGTGTAGCACCTTCTAGGATTTAGGCATTTGGTACATTTTCCCATGGGTTTCTATGTTAAACTATATCCATAGTTATAGTAACAGCAGCCATGTTAGACCATTGGTAGGATCATGGGATAAAACTTTAGAAGTAGAAAACTTAAAAATAATTCAGTCCAACATTATTTCAAATTGGCCCACTGATTTTGAAGGAAAAGATTATTGAAAAAGCTTATGATGGATGGCAATGAATGTCAAGTGATGGCAAAAGGTCACATGAAACATTAATTACTTAATTATTAGTAGTGTTCTGTTCCTAAATGTGATTTTGTCGGATGTGTGGTTCATGTATATTTTGTTAACCATTACTTTTTCACTTATTTTAAAACCATGATTCGAAAATTTCAACAAAATTGCATTATTGTTGATCCAACATGTCAAGGCAAAGTGATTTTGACATATAACAAAATTGTTTCTTGTTTTAGTGTGATACATACCCCACTGAACTCTCCAGTCTTTACTAACATCAGGACTGTCACATGCCTCTTTGACTGATGTCCACCCTCTATCTATCCATTTCTTTGCTGTTGAAGGCCCTATGCCAAATACCCTTGTAAATACCTAAGAAAAATGTATCTGCATTTTAGTTGTGCGAGATTTTTTTCTTTAACCTATTGCATGTATTTACTTAAAAATATACAGATTTTGAGTGAGTGAGTGAGTGATTATTGTTTAATGCCAAGTGAGCAATTCTTTGGCAATTTCATGGTTATAACAAGCTGCATTTCGAAGAGATGATGATGATGTCCACTTTGTGCTAGCACACTGAAACAACAGTATACAGGTAAACATGTCTCCCCATTAGGACACATCTTGATTCAGACTCGACATGCTACCAATTTTATAATCTTAGATTTGACCCTAACAGTGGATATAATCCACTATTTACAACACACCAGGTTAGCATGTTAACCATTACCCCACAGATTGCCAAGTATAAATACACCAGGAAAATTTATATCAGCTTTTGTCCCTTTCAGAAAATACACACAGAAAGACCATAAATTCTTCTTGAGAGATAATGATTGTACTCTAGAACAGACATATATTCAAAAGAACAGAAAATAAAATAGTATACCATATTTAATCTACACTTTCATTTCAAGGGAAGTGGTGAAAAAAAGGGAACAGAGGACTTTCCATAGATTCTTCCTACCAAGTTTTGGTACATTTGGCCAAAAGGTTTCAGAGGAGAAGAATTTTTAAAATCGGCCAATCAGAAACAAGAATCGCCTGTGGTGGCCATGTTTGTTGATGGATCGGGACGGAATGAGCAATCTTTATAGAGGACCTTCCATAGATGCTTCTTACAAAGTTTCGGATCATTTGGCCAAGCGGTTTGAGAGGAGAAGATTTTTAGAGATTGACCAATCAGACTTGCCTGTGGCGGCCATGTTTGTTAATGGATCGGAACGAAAAGAGCACCGCCCGTAGATGCTTCCTACCAAGTTTCGGTTCATTTGGCCAAGCAGTTACAGAAGAGAAGAATTTTAAAAATCAGCCAATCGGAAACAAGAGTCGCCTGTGGCGGCCATGTTTGTTAACGGATCGGGACGAAATGAGCATTCTTTATAGAGGTCCTTCCATAGATGCTTCATACCAAGTTTCAGTTCATTTGGCTGGGGGGTTTTAGAGGCATTTTTATCTATAATTCAATTCATAGTGATAACTGCATTTGACTAATATCCATATTTAAATTAGAGTTATCTCCCTTTCCACATAAAAAAAGATTTTTTTTAGAAAGCATACAATTAGAAACATGAATTGCCTGTGGCGGCCATGTTTTTTAATGGATCGGGATGAAATGAGCAATCTTTATAGAGGACCCCCCCATAGATGCTTCCTACCAAGTTTCAGTTCATTTGGTCCAGTGGTTTCAGAGGAGAAGATTTTTAAAAATAGGCCAATCAGAAACAAGAATTGCCGGTGGTGGCCATGTTTGTTAATGGATCGGGACGAAAAGAGCCATCATTATAGAGGACCTTCCATAGATGCTTCCTACCAAGTTTCAGTTCATTTGGCTGAGGGGTTTCAGAAGAGAAGATTAAAATGTGTACAGTTAACGGACGACAGACAAAAGCTCACATTGCCTTTGGCAAGGTGAGCTAAAAATGTGATGAAAAATATCTTGGAAGGACGGAAGGATGGATAGAGGTAAAACAGTATACCTCCCCTCTGGTGGAGCGGGGGTATACTAGTAACAAACAAGAGGTATGCAAATTCAACAAGAAAAAAATGATTTCACCTCATTACATAGTTTAAAACACGAAATTTAACTGCACTTGCCTTCATTTTCTTAAACCATTCACTAGTCACTATATCATGAACTTCTTTGCAAAACCCATCTTCAAGTATCTCCTGTAAAAAAAAAACAAATTTAAGTGTTTGATATCCTCATTTGGCAGATTGTTGCTTTTCTCTGCCAAAAAAATTGACTGCCATGATATAAAAAAAGGCATTAAACATTCAAAACCTATATAACCCCTGGTAAAAGTTTAAATTAAGGTAATTCTATGGACTGTCACTAAAAACTTAATTTTCTGAAGAAAAATAAATGGGCTATTGATGGCAGCAAAGAAACAAATGCATCAAGTTGAGATAGAAATGTTAAAACACATGACATTTCTAATGGGTTGTGGAACTATAATTTATGCAAAAACATTTTTGGCACATTTGAGCCTCTTGTTAGAAACAGTTAGCCTAGGGCTAATTCCCAAATATCAATTTGAACCAGTATTCTGTGCCAAAAATGGTGTTAAAATTTCAGAAGAATCAGTCAAATAGAATTTACGTGTCATTGTGAAAATACATTATCTACCTACAGAAAATGATATACACATGCCATAATATGACTACACAATTGTTTGCAGTCGCATAAAAAATTAAAAGGAACAATGAAAGCTTTAATATATTGCATACATTTATAACTCGTTTACTGTGTGCTCCAACATCCTTGACATCTCTCAGCTGATTGACACTTGAAACTTTGAATGGCAGACTTTTCAATACGCATGATGCTCTACGGAATGCTAATGCCCTGGAGTAATCACTGTCTCCATCTTTCATTTCAGCATAATTCTGAAGTATCTCAAGTTGGCTCTAAAATGGTAAAGAAGCCTAAATTATGAAATGAAAGTTTAAACAACTGATTGTCAACAATTCTACCAATATCAACAAAACCAACAATCACCTCTCACCTTAACTCACTGAACTAAAATTGGCTTGGGACAGGTACAAAAATGTGGCTGGGTTACGTGTTTGTATCATCTATGCAAAAAACTTGTGTTTGTGATATGTATTATTTGTCCACAGGACATCTGAACCCAATACTAATTGATCAAATGACAAGAGGATCAATTTAATATCTGGTATCTCTAAGTAATAACTTAATGAATTTCTTTAGCCTGTGTTTGTTCAACTGGTTTTAAATTGACCATCTAAATTTAATAGAACAATTTCAAGTGATTCTTTTTTTCACCACTTAATGATTTTTTTTTATAAAAATAAAATGGTAATGGCAGCTATCTTGGATGGACGGATAAAAGTGGGGGTGTCACACATAATTTTGAAAGTGAGCAAACCAAAGATTATTTCAGTTTGTTTGTTGTTCAAAACCATCAGTTGGAATATTTCAGCCATATCTTGGCATTGCACAGTTCATGCTGATAATCTATAAACTTATATTAACCTACAGTAAGGAATTCATTTTGATGTTTTAATGGTGTTGATCTCTGACAGGCCCAATCAGGAAATCGGCTTTCAGAAACGTGTAGTTCTTCCTCTGCCTGCAATATTGCAAATAATAAGATAAAACAGTAACTGCCTACAATATAATCATGCCAGTCCTCACCCTATATTCCAACTTAAAAACCCCACAGAAATGACAGACAGATGCCAATAAAAATCTGCATCCTCCTTTGGATATAAGACTGAAATACTGACCAAGGACCATAGTGTCGGTCTTTGTCTTCAATTTTTTCACCTACTTGCCCAAATGCCAAATTAAGAAAAAAAATATATTTATTCAAACAAATTATTTCATAATTTTCACTTGTCGGAATCCAGTTTTACTTGTCCTGGGCTTCGGGCAAGTGGGTTAGTGTGCAGTGTTTTGAGAGTACCACCCTCCTTGCATATTGCCCTGGTTGTCACATTCCTCCCTCATTTCTGTATAATTTTTCTATATTATTTAACTTGTTCTCATCCAAAATATGCATTAAACATTTTGCTGTTGGATGGTGAGTAACCAACAATCAATTAATCACACCACTACCATATTTAATGGTGCCTTGGTGGTCGAGTTGTTATGTTAGTTGACAACAAGTCCCCCAATAAGATTAAGGCTGATACATGTAGTCAAGGTATAGCTGAAAAATTGCTGCAATAGATGACAAACGTAACAATGACCCTGCATGGCGTAATAATAATAGCATAAAAATATACAACTAAAAAGCAAATGTCATCTTTGTAATGATCTCATGTCAAGCATACGACTAAGTTTTGTTTTTACAGATGTTAAGCTGAAAATGGTAAACATTCGAAAGTTATCTCCTTGTGCATAGTAGGATCAGAAAGATAAGTATCTAATTAGGAAACAATTTATGGCAGCCCATGGTGTATTGGCGATTTTACCATGAGTAGGTAATATTTTTCATGAACATTTTATTCCGAGTTGAATGCAGTGGAGCAAGGTGCAACATTTACGAAAATACTAGACATACCCTTCTTAAACTGGCCTATCATCTAATTCAAGGTTCACAACACAAATTTTCATCACAAGAATATTTTTTTACATGGTATCACAATTTTTAGTATTTTAAATTGAGGATCAACCAAGATTATCAACCTTCGATATGTCCCTTATAATTTAATAAATATTTACAGAACTGTTTAAACGTGATTTGAAAAGTTAGATAATATATTAATCCTTCGTACAAAGAGGCTTTCTTTAAATGCTGTACCTCGTTAACATGTATATCTCTTGGTAACCGATGACGATCAAGAATCTCCACAGGCTTTCTGGCTTTAATTGATTCTGTAAACCATGAAATATTGAGCAGATTTGGAAGATCTGCAGAATGACTTGATGTTATGTTCAAATGTCTCATTGCTTGTTTATATGTGTCAAATTCTGTCACAACATGTGTTACTTCTGATCTAGAATTAATAAGAATCAAATCCTGTAACTTAAAAAATGTATGGGTTAAGCGACAAACAAATTCTGTCACGACATGTGCAACTTCTGGGTTATGACAAAACTCAAAAGAAATCCTGTCATTACATGCTAACATGGGTTATAATGACAAACAAAATTCAATCACCCCATGTCTGAGTGAAAGATTGTTGTTTAATGCCAATTTAGCAATTTTTCACCTTTATTATGCTGAGAACAAGTTACATTCTGTCAAATGATGATGATGTCTGCTTTGTACACTTTATTGGATCTTTACAATGCTAGCTCACTGAAACAACAGGTCGTGGGTAGACATGTTGCTCCACTTATATTATTCTGATTCCGAGCCAACCAGGTTTTGTTAAAGCTGTGCTTAGCAGAGAAACAGCAAATATCAATTTCATAGTCTTTGGTTAGTCTGAGATTCCTCTGCCGTCGGATGGCAGAAGAATCTCGGACTAAGTCTTTGGTTTGACCCAATCACGGTTCAAACCCATGATGAACTGTATTTGAGACGAGCACGCTATTACACTACCAATGCGGTCAATATCACCACATCATGGCATCTGTGTAACTTTTATCACTAAATACATGAAGTACATATTAAACAGGTTCTGTCAGCATTTGTCACTACTTGGGTAAACAGAAATGAAATTAAGGGGCATAACAATAAATTCTGTGACAACTAATCTCATTGAGATTAGACTTTCGAAGAAATTTTCTGTTCTGTATCACTATCTGGGAAGTACATGTATAATCCCAAAGAGATTATGGGATAACATCTAGGACAGAACAAAAAATTTTGAGACTACAATCAACATTACCAAATTAACTTGCTTGTGCGTAGTGGAATGGTAAATGGTGTAAGGAGAATATGGTGTAGTGCAGTGGAGAGATTAAAACTCATCAGAAATCGCTAACGTTATTGGGTGTAGGTACGATTTAATTTTATTCAGTCACCTCAGATGATTCAACACATTAAACTTTCTTGCTTTCGCAGCCTTTGTCATGTCATCGTATCTTCTCTTTTGTATTTTGTGTGGCATCAAAAACAAAACTACTTGATCAGACATTTTTTGTAAATAAACCCATTCGGAACATCTTTCGTTGGATTGAAGTGCTGATTTTAAAAATCCATAGGCCAACCATTCTTCAAAATAGTAATACAAGACAATATGTTTTCAAGTATTTATAACATAAGTGCATATGTTTGATTAAATGTCTAAATCAATAATGTAATATAAGAGTCTTCCGACTGAAACATTGTGTGACTGGTTAAATAATGAGATGAACACTTGAATCTGGAAAAATGGCGGGAAATTAAAGAAGGAAAAGTGTTAGCATGTCAAACATAGAGACAGTGTTGAAACATTTGTACACATTTGTATCGACTTTGAGTAAAGCCCACACACATCAAGTGAGTCAATGGGATTCAAAAAGTTTGCAGAATGCCTTTAATTGGGCAAAATATGCAAAAGAAATGCACATGCAATTAAAAGACAGATCATTTAAGAATGAATTGGATTGTAAAATAAAAGACATGACCATTCATTTATCACCAGTATCATGTTTCCAGTTTAACTTTGACAACTTGGAGAAAGCTTCTGAAATCCTATTTTTGACCTTGATACAAAATCCACATTTTCCGGAAAGTATTGCACAGGGTCTGTTGTTTGCTTTTAATTCTCAATTTGACAGATTTTGTTTTGGACTGGATGCCAAAAGTTTTGCTTTGACAACAGACATTACTACTTTGACAGTGGGAGAAGATATAGTGAAATCTTTAAGCAAAACTGCTGAACTAAACATCAGTGCTCAGGCGAAATGTTTACTTGATGCACTGGCCAATGTGATGTCCAGACTCGAAGATGTTGCCAAGACAGATCGATATGTGAAGAATTTGTTGAAGAGACTGATAGAATTTAAACATGGGATATCTGTCGTCATTTCTATGTATTTACAGGCTGGTGTTCAAGAGGAGGACCACAATCGAACCATTTGTGATACTATTCTCAAATTTCTATCAAAGAACACAGTTTTATTTAAAAATATTTCCATAAATTTATTAATGGAAGCTTCAAGTCAGGACTGTCATTTTGCAGATATTTTTATTGATTGGTTATTTCAGAAAGCCCGGACATTTTCATTGAAATATCCAGACGATGAATTGTACACGTGGATATGTAAAGACACTGATGAGAAAGCTTTTGATTTTCAAACTTTGTGTCAATATTTTGATATGCTTTTAAAAACCAACAAGCAAACAAAGAAAATTGTCACTTCATTGCTTAATAAAGGCTGTGAAGAATCTTTGATCAATATATTCAAAGATATTTCCAAGGCAGTTTGTAACATTTAAGATCAATGTTGATTGTTATGTAGTTTTTAATTGTTGTTATTGCTTTGTTATGTTTGTATATTACAGTTTGTAGTTACTGATTTTTCTTGACTAGTCTTTGTAACATGTTAATAAATTCCTGTATAAAATCACTAAATTTTATTTTAAGATTTAAATTTGACTAATGACCCAATTGATACTGTGAAAAGTTGATAATTCGAATAGATAAGCATGTGCATATGTCATGACGACATCCCCAACTTTTTAGTTCCCTGATCAAAGGGTTGTCTGTCTAGTGTGAGCTATATTGCTATCACTTGGTGACCATTGTTTGATTTTCACATCAAAATCTCCTTAATTAGATGCAACAGAACCAAATTAACCAAACTTGTCTTGGATGGTCCTTGTACATGTAATATCCACTTGTATCAGACAGTCCCGCCCATATTCCAAGATGGCCACTGTTACTAGCAATAGAAATTAATGTCTTTTTAATTGTCCTGTATTGCATTTCTTTTTGTAGTCTATTTGACTCCCTATAATTCCTAAAAAAAAATCTTTAAACAAAGTCAATTTTTCAAATCCATATTTTTTTTTTCTAGATTATGAAAAGAAAGTTCAAACAGTGTAGAGGTTCAATAATTCCATCAATATCAACAAAACGAACAATCACCTCTCGCCTTAACTTACTGAATGCAAAAAGGGGGAACATTGATATACAAATCGATGTTGGAAATCCAGGTCCTGGCACAAAGATGTCGCAGGTTTAACCGGTTAATGAAATTCCAACCCTCCCCCGGCATCTTGATAACTGGATCTCCAACAGCAATACATTTAGATGTATGTTAAAATATGATACAAGTATATACAAACTCTGACATTTAATTTCAAAATTGTTGGTAAATTTTCAGAAAAATTCCCCATATAGTCATGTAGATACGATAACGTAACCCTCATTCCGCTTGTGCTCCATTTAGGGTTACGAATCGATCTCATTCAACGTATGGGAGCAAATTAAAATTTTCGTTCTGTGAATATTTCAACTTTCTTTTTGCATATCTGGTCATATCTTATTCCCAACAATTTTTAAGTAATGGTGGTACGAAATAAGTGTTACAATCCCTGTTTCTATCTTCAAGACCGGTTTCGTATTTGAAAATTGTTACTTGTCCGCCATAACACCTTACGGAGACTCTCGCAATGGGCGGAGCCTATCCATATATGCCAAATATGGAAACTGTTACTACGAAAAAGTCGGTTTTACTATAGAATTGATCCAAATAAGGATATCTCAAAAACGAGGCAAGTGCGCGTGAACTAGCAACTTGTAAACAAAATGTCGGACAGAAAGAAGATTTCATGCATTCAAATTTTCAAAGTCTACCATGGATTGCTGCAGCGATTATTTAACACCTCAAGGTTTACCTAAATATATTTATCTTTCGCCCCCGTAAATTTTTCCAACCACTTACAACGGAATTAGGACAAAAAACCACCCGGTGTGAATCACTCCGGGCGCTGCTCCCATACGTTGAATGGGATCGATTCGTAACCCTAAATGGAGCACAAGCGGAATGAGGGTTACGTTATCGTATCTAATAGTCATGGAGATCTCTATGTTAATTCTATTTTCTGACGTGTAAAAACCTGCATGGAGTGAAAACAAATAGTGTAAGAGCTATCGCATCAATAGTTTCTTTGAATGTCTATTTCATTATATAATGCATGTGACTTTGGACATGTAAATTAACTGACCTGCACTAATACTTGACTTCTGTCATAGGATGAACCAATTTTCTCGATATATAATTTGGGAAAGCTCCCATATTCTAACTGCAGAAATAATAATATGCTATATACTATATTTATACATGTAGTGTACATTTGAAGAATAAACATTACGATATCGAGATTATATACAAGAATTGCCTGTGGCAGCCATGTTTGTTAATGGATCAAAACAAAATGAGCAATCTCTATAGAGGACCTTCTATAGATGCTTCTTAGTACTTACTAAGTTTCATATTATTTGGCCAAGCAGTTTCAGAGGAAAAGCTGTTTTAGAAATCGACCAATAAGAAACAAGAATTTCTTATGACGGCCATGTTTGTTAACGGATCAAAACGAAATGACCAATTCCCATAGAGGACCTTCCATAGATGCTTCCTACCACCTTTTCGTCAATTTGGCCAAGCTGTTTCAGAGGATAAGATTGTTTAGAAATCAACCAATCAGAAACAAGAATTGTCTGTGGTGGCCATGTTTGTTAATGGATCGGGACAAAGTGAGCAATCTTTATAGAGAACCTTCCGTAGATGCTTCCTACCAAGTTTTGGTTCATTTGGCCAAACGGTTTCAGAGGAGAAGAATTTAAAAAATCAGCCAATCAGACACAAGAATCGCCTGTGGTGGCCATGTTTGTTAACGGATTGGGACGGAATGAACAATCTTTATAGAGGACTTTCCATAGATGCTTCCTACCAAGTTTTGGATCATTTGGCTAAACGGTTTCAGAGAAGATTTTTAGAAATCAACCAATCTGAAACAAGAATTGTCTGTGGTGGCCATGTTTATTAATGGATCGGGACGAAATAAGAAATCTTTATAGAGGACCTTCCATAGATGCTTCCTCCAAAATTTCAGTTCATTTGGGAATGCGGTTTCAGAGGAGAAGATATTTTAGAAATCAACCAATCAGAAACAAGAATGGCCTGTGGCAGCCGTGTTTGTTAACGGATCGGGAACTAAATGAGCAATCTTTATAGAGGACCTTCCAAGGATGCTTCCTACCAAGTTTTGATTCATTTGGCCAAGCAGTTTCAGAGAAGATTTTTTAAAATTGGCCAATCAGAAACAAGAATTACCTGTGACGGCCATGTTTGTTAATGGATCGGGACAAAATGAGCAATCTTTATAAAGGACCTTCCATAGATGGTTCCTACCAAGTTTTGGTTCATTTGGCTGAGGGGTTTCAGAGGAGAAGATTAAAATGTGAAAAGTTAACGGATGCCAAGTGATGGCAAAAGCTCACATTGCCTTTGGCAAGGTGAGCTAAAAAGTAAATGTACCAATAAAGATGGCATCACTATAAAGAAAATAGACATCTCCTTTTGAAACAGAAATACAAGGAGAGTGGAATGCTAAAATTCTTCATAGTACCTGTAGGATGTAAAATCACTAAACGAATATGAAACACAACCAACCATCTCTATACATGTTGATAATTGGTGGAATATTTGACAACCCCATGCACTGTTTAAACTTTCTTTTCATAATAGATTAATGATTCAGATGAATCATCAGTAAATACAATCACTGGTGAATGTATGGATTCATCATTATTCATAGACATTAAAATGAAAAACAAAAATACCACACTGTCAGAACAGTTCTAAAATCTAATAGAAAAACAAAAATACCACACTGTCGGAACAGTTCCAAAATCTAATAGAAAAACAAAGAATACCACACTGTCAAAACAGTTCCAAAATCTAATAGAAAAACAAAAATACCACACTGTCAGAACAGTTCCAAAATCCAATAGTAAAACAAAAATACCACACTGTCAAAACAGTTTCAAAATCAAATAGAAAAACAAAAATACCACACTGTCAGAATAGTTCTAAAATCTAATAGAAAAACAAAAATACCACTGTTGGAACAGCTCCAAAATCTAACAGAAAAACAAAAATACCACACTGTCAGAACAGCTCCAAAATCCAATAAAATAAAAGGCTGTTGGCCACTGGTCCCCCGACGCCAAGGTTACATCGTAAGATTAAATTTTGAAACTACT
>MJUT01006171.1:801768-815600 GCA_002080005.1 Gigantidas platifrons | reverse complement strand
CACAAGTTATCATCTGGAAACCAAAAAGCACACGGACGGACGACACCCATTTCTATAGTCCCCTTCGACGAAGCGTCGAGGGACAAAAATTGTAGCAAGAAGCAAAATCCATACCTCCAACACACAAATACATGACCACACACTTTCCTGGCTTGGTACAGGCACTTCAATAAAAAGGTTAAACTAGTTTTATGGACCCAGACCTCCACTCTTGGTGACATGATGTGGTCATGCAAGTGTTTTCCACATGTGTGTAATACTAGTATGGCAACCCTCGCATATACCCTGGCAAACAGTGTTATTATAAAGAACCCTCTGATTATACATAATGTACAAATGATAGAGAACGTGTATTATTATACACTTAACAGCCAATAAATTATGGAAGTTAAACGAAACCATTTGCTTGGATGAACTTTCAGATATATTGTGGGACAGTGAAGTTTATGTACATACAGTAGAAGTTACAACATTTTTAGTGCATAAAAACTTTATTATTATATAATAATAAAAAAAAAAAAACAGTTTTAAATAAAATATTCATTTAACAAAACTATATACTAAAAAATGTAGTAACAATGTTACAGACAACAGTTATAATTCATTACATTTCATTCATCCCTTCGTTTCTGAATTTGTACTTCATGGAATCATTTTTACAATGTATACAGTAAATATTCTGATGATCATGTTCTAGATACCGAAACATATACAATGCAGATCTAAAGAATAAAGAATAAACAATATTATCAAATTTTCTTTTACTATTTTCTACATGATAATGTGAAAAATTATAATAAATTGCTTTGAAGAGTTGAAACAGACTAATTCTGTGATCATGTTATACAGGGGGGTGAATGTGTAACATTTTATTTTATCCTCCATAATATTTTTTCTGGCAGATTATTTTTAATATAAAATATTATCCTTGGACAATTTTTCAATATTAAATTTCTTCCAATGCTATTATATATTTTCCAGATGAGGTGGAAGAAATTTAATATCAAAATATATCTGGATAACATTGCACATTATAACTTTTCAACCGAAAAAAATATTATAGAAGAAATAATCTAATTCTATAAGTTACTAATTTTCTCAATTAATTAATTAACATTGCTGCAAATAAATATATCATTGTACCAGTACTCATCTTCCATTTATATAATAATGTTGTGTTAGCAATGACTAGGCCAATATAGTGGTCAGAGTTAAAACCATAGTGCATGACCCGAAGGGGAGTGCACTACGTCTTCAACCCTGACCACTATATGGCATAGTCATTTCTAAGACAACATTATTATTATTATTATTATGCTGATTGGTATATGTAGACAAAATGTATTGAGAACTATTACAATAAAGGAGGTCTTGAAAGTGTGAGAATATTCTTTTTTCCATTTAAGGCTTAAAAAATATAAAGATTTTTGAAGTTTGAAATGTAATTAACAACAATAACAAGTATTAAAAAACGTTTAGATGACAATAGATTGACAGATTGGATCCACCCCCTTGCACGTGGACTAGCTAGATATAGCTTGACAGAGAGCTGAACACCCAACCTTCCCCGCGTGAAACTGGAATGGTAGATGTATTATTTTCGCATAGTATATCAACGCTATATAATTCTTTGTGATATATGCCAAAATATCGTATGAACTTATATATAAACAGAAGAAATTTACAGAAAGCATAATAATATTCAATATAGAAGGTTACCAATGAATCAAAATTTTAATATATTTAATCTTGCATGACTATTGATTTCATAATGGGTTTGAAGATTACTCAATCTGTCATTTAAATTGACAGTGTTCTGGCTATAATATATTTTCGGTATATATATATATATATTTACCTGTAAATTTTATCTATAAAATATTTTCTGGATGTGTCAGGTGATTTATTAATCAGCGTCGGAAATAATATTACATACCTTAGTATCAAATATTATCCCGATTATCTGTGTAATATTACAGATGCGTCTCATGATTTAATAATTAGGGTCGAAAATAATATTATGTACCTGTTTATTGTATACTAGGATACTTTTTTTTATAGCAATGGTAAGTATTTTATTGTAAAATATTTACCGTAACATAAAATTTAATATTAAATGCTTTCCACCAGAAAAATTATGTCTTACAAATGTAGGTCATAATTGGAAGCCATTTTGTGCCACTTCAAGGTAAGTATTTACTTATAGCATTAGATGTGATAGTACGTCAAATGCCCCTAAAAAATGGTGTGTCCATCGTTCATAAACTTGTCAAACTCTCAAACACTGACAACGTTTTTGCAACAGGAGGAAATAACATTGTCGAAGTGTTTGACAAGTTTTTGGACGATAAACACACTGTTGTTTAGCAGACATTTAGGGGCATTTGACACACTATCAGATATAATGTTATCTTAATTACAATCACTAATGCTATAAGTAAAAACTTACCTTCAAGTGGCACAAAATGGCTTCCAATTATGACGTACATTTGTAAGACATAATAGTGTCCTATGGTAAAGTGTCCCCCTGGACAATATTTTATAGAGATTGCGATATGAAATAGTGTCCTAGTATATGGATAGGGTAAGACGTTAAAGTGTCTCCCCGGACAATATTTTATAGATATTGCGATATGAAATAGTGTCTGCTGGACACTATAACATATGTAAAAGTGTCCGGCGGACACTTTGAACTAGAGCACACAATTAAATGCTACACATTCACCCCATGTTATATAATTGTAGTTGTGGAAGCGTGCATTTGTCTTTTAGAATATATTACATACTATCCAATAGCTACATTCATCCTTTTGTAACCTGGGGATCATGCAGTCCTCAAAATGAAAATTAGAATTTACTGGTCTGAATCAAATTCTTGAATTTATTTTCATATATTTCTAAAAAAATAAATTTACAGGTCCGACAAAAGTTTTACTTGTCTTGGGCCTGAGGACCGATGCCCATTGTGACCACAAACCCAACACTACTAACGTGGGTTCTGTCTCTGATACATAAAAATACTCAATTTAGGTGTTAAGGTTTCCCGGCACATACCCATGTTCAGGGTGTATAATCGGTCAGTTTGTTACAACTGTCCTTGATTTCCTCCCCTATATATACAATGATAGGCACAATATAGCAGAAAAATGCTGTAAAATACAATAAGCACTAAGAACCCAAAACTACTCATAATTACAAGAACGGGTAGGTAATTCTGGCCTGTAGTTGATACTTGGTAGTAAAAATATTGTTTGGCAATCAAATACAAAAAATGGACACCAAGTGATGACAATACCTCACATGACCCTTTGGAAAAGGTGAGCTAAAAAAAATCTGGTAAAAATGAAAAGTTACAGTTGATTGATCAATAAATTTTTGATTAACATCAGTACCGGGGTATTCATAAATATGAGTCATTGACATGAACCAGTTTACAAACATTAAATTAGCATGTTGGTAAAAAAGATAGTACTGGGATGGACTTGGTGGCTGTTTTTCGAATGCCACAAGTAAAAAGGAGAGGCAATGAATGTTGGATCTGTTTTGTTTCTACAAGTAAAAGGGGAGATAATCCACAAGGTTGGAAGATTTATATTAAGCAATAATGCTTTCTTTATATTATATTATCTAGCTGGAAGTGACAAAAAATTTTGATTTTTTTCTTCAAAAATTGTCATCAGAAAGTTTTAACATTTCAACCTCATTTTTGTCCCTAGGAAGAACATGTTTGTTTTACCAACCAATACAAGCAAATTATTAGCTTTAACCTAACCGACCCAACAAAATTAACTCTACTCAAACTATTCTATCAGAAATTCCAAAGGATTTATTTAGGGCTAGAAAAAGTTATAAAGGAGTTGGATGCTTGTTGGAAAGCACTTTTTTGCTGATCCATACAATTTTGTAGTTATTATTAGTTAGAAGTATTGGTGCATGTTTGAAAATACCCACCAGTCACCACCCAAGTAAAAATAAGTAAATTACATTCCAACCTCCTCCCACTCCCCTTTATTTATTGGCAAGTTCATTTGCATTCAAGTAAAACATTTTTTTTCAAATATTAGATAGATAAAAATAAATTGCCTATACACCTACTCCTATTGGAAATTATAATAAAACATATTTTATTAAATGTACTTTATACATTTTTATACATGGATTCTAAATTTGAGATGTCTGGTGTTTGTGGTTGATCTAATTCAATATGTAATGATCTATCACTACTGTATGGAATATGACTGTTTGATCTATATAGTGAGGGATAATATTGTCTGTAACATATCAAAGCTATTGCCATTCCTAAGATGCTGCCCACTGCTACATCTAAAATATAAGAAAGAAAAAAACTGTAACATATAAAAGCTATTGCCATTCCTAAGATGCTGCCTACTGATACATCTAAAATATAAGAAAGAAAAAACTGTAACATATAAAAGCTATGGCCATTCCTAAGGCTAAGATGCTGCCTACTGATACATCTAAAATATAAGAAAGAAAAAACTGTATCATATAAAAGCTATGGCCATTCCTAGGATGCTGCCTATTGATACATCTAAAATATAAGAAAGAAAAAACTGTATCATATAAAAGCTATGGCCATTCCTAGGATGCTGCCTATTGATACATCTAAAATAGAAGAAAGAAAAAAAAACTATAACATATAAAAGCTATTGCCATTCCTAGTATGCTGCCTACTGATACATCTAAAATTTTATCTGATTCTGCTTTTTTTTATACCCCCCGCAAACAAAGTTTGGGGGGGGTATATAGGAATCACCCTGTCCGTCCGTCCATGTACCTTGTAAGCGCAACTCCTCCTAAACAGCTTATTGGATTTTTATGAAATTTTAAACACTTGTAGTACACTACCTGCAGATGTGCATGAGGGAATAGGGTTGCTGTCCAAAATTTAAAAGGGGAGATAATTCAACTTATACTGTCCGTCCATGTACCTTGTAAGCGCAACTCCTCCTAAACGGCTTATTGGATATTTATGAAACCTTACACACTTGTAGTACACTACCTGCAGATGTGCATGAAGGAATATGGTTGCTGTCCAAAATTTAAAAGGGGAGATAATTCAACTTATACTGTCCGTCCGTCCGTGTACCATGTAAGTGCAACTCCTCCTAAACGGCTTATTGGATATTTATGAAACTTTACACACTTGTAGTACACTACCTGCAGATGTGCATGAAGGAATATGGTTGCTGTTCAAAATTTAAAAGGGGAGATAATTCAACTTATACTTTCACAAAAAGGGGGGGGGGGCATATACCTTGTAAGTGCCACTCCTCCTGAACGGCTTATTGGATTTTTATGAAACTTTACACACTTGTAGTACACTACCTGCAGATGTGCATGAAGGAATATAGTTGTTGTCCAAAATTTCAAAGGGGAGGTAATTCAACTTATACTGTCCAACCGTCCATGTACCTTGTAAGCGCAACTCCTCCTAAACGGCTTATTGGATTTTTATGAAACTTTACACACTTGTAGTACACTACCTGCAGATGTGCATGAAGGAATATGGTTGCTGTCCAAAATTTAAAAGGGGAGATACCGTATTTAGGGTTGCATAATGCACATTGGTGCATAATGCGCACCCCCTCTTGGCCTTGAAAATCTCCAGAAAAAAACTTGTTCGTGTCTATAATGCGCATGGACTTTTGAAAAAAATCGTGATCGGAAATGTAAGAATTAAATGTCAATCGTATATATTTTTGATAGCTTTGAGCGTGTCTCTTCTTCTGAGTGAATATTAGAACTATTTATATTCTTTAAACTTGAATAATATTGAAAAATATTAATTGTTTTAAGTTTTAATATGTCGTTTTCCTACAATTTTTTTGTGTCCGGATGCTTAGTAGTGGATACGAAATGTAGCACAACATCGGTAAATACATGTTTAAATTCCGAATCTTACCGCAATTAGGTTATACATATATTTTAAGAAGTGTACGATCTCCAACGCATTAGATGGATCTGAAGACGACTTCGTGTGGCAAGAAAAAGATGAAAGTGACAACGAAAACACAGATTGTGAAGGTGATGATAATGACGTTTACTACGATGATGAAGACAACACACCACTATCTATTCTGCGTGATATGTACCATCTTTACAGAGAAGATGACACAGATGAAGAATGATGGGTTTTAAAAGACATTAAAATTTGATATTAGTGCTCATAAACATTTGTGCTGTTAGATACAATTTTGTCATAATTATTACCTTTATTGTTAATCAGATTATTATTGATATGATTAAAATTGACAAATCCATTTTATTGTTTCTTTTCTTTTTATTTCAATCTTTAATTACTTATATAAACATAGCCCGACAGTCTATATCGTGGATAATGGATTATGACACTTATACACACTGATTCTATTCTTATCGGCAACACAGTATTGATTATTTTACGCATGGTCGGCCACACTATCTTGTCACGTAATACATACAATTGGTGTATTGATTTTATTCTCGAACAAAGGTAAACCTTTACAAAAACGATTTCACAAGACAGTTGTAATTCATCACTAATTAATACATTATTAGGCTCATTTTATTTAATTCATTATTTTTATGGGATAGTGTCAAATATAAAAATACGAAACAGACGACTTTAAAAAAAAACGGAAAAAAATGGCCGACATGTAATTTTCCGGTCTGAAAAAGAGTGAAGCACATTGTTCTTGTCTATAATGCGCATCCCTCCTACAAAATAAATAATCTGGGTAAAATCCTGCGCATTATGCAACCCTAAATACGGTATTTTTCTCTTTTTCTTGAAAGGAGACATCGGCGGTGAAGCTGCCACATTGATCAAAACACATGCTATACTTCGATATTCTTTACGATATGACTGAAAAACATTTGAAGCACCTATGCGAAACCGATTAAAACAAACACGAAGCAGACACGAATAAAAAACCGGATTTTGTAACTAGTCGGAGAAAAGAACTACTAAAATCGGAGAGCGGATTTTGGGGGCAAAAATCGGAGAAACTCCGCCGAAATCGGAGATGTTGGCATCTCTGCTAGTCTTAAATAATTCAGACATTCGTTATAAAATCAACAATCTATTCAAATTCAATACATGGTTTGACTGAAAACTCTTTTTATGCATGCTTCAGAAGATGAAAAATCAAAACTTACGTTGGGGCTGTGTCAGAACACCTGGCTAATAGTATTCCAAGTAATGAAGTGTGTTTGATAAAATCAACCATTTCAGGATTCATGCTCTCTGAAATTGTTAATAATAATCTACAATGTACATTGTATTCTAATAAAGATGCGGGGTCTAATCACCCAAGACAACAGAGTACTAATCTTTAACTAGAGAAATTTGGTTCCATCATGGTAGTGAGATGCATTTGACTTGCCTCTTTAGTGAGAATGTGTACAGGGTTCTTAATGATACTTTATTACTGATTTTCCTAAATATTACAATCATCGAACCTAGCTGTCCATCATATATATAAATTAAATAAAAGCAGAGCAGGATGTAACTGTAACAAGTTGACGAGAGAGCATCCTCCTACAAGTCTTACTTAAACTGATTAATGTACCGTAAAAGTCTTCACTAGGTACAACCGAACCCTGAGTAAACCAAAACCTGCTTAAACCAGACAGACTTTACAGTCTTATCTACTAAATGTCTATAATTTGAACCTGTGTAAACCAAAAACCTGTCTAAAGTGAACAAATTCTTCAGTCCTAAAGGAGTTTGGTTTTGGCAGAGTTTACTGTAGTATCTGGTTTAAAAGTTCCTAGTGGTTTAGTTGATGTCATCACTTAGAAAATTTGATGGTTGCCACAATGACTTGTTTTACTGTTACAGAAAATCTTTGTCTTAAATGACCACAGATATGTTCTGTTTGTCGTAATCACAATCTGGTCTTTTCATTATTCATGACTTATCACCGGGTTTGTAACAGGAGTAAAACGACAGGTGCCACAAGTGGAGCAGGAACTGCTTACTCTTCTGAAGAGCTTAAGCTTGTCCTGTTTTTGGTGGGATTGATGGTACTCAAATATTTAGATTTCTGTGCAGTGTTGTAGATCATTGCTTGTACTTTTGTCTTCTTTCTTTTAGCTATTGTGTTGTCTTTCCTTCGATTTACGGACTTTTAGCACCTTCAAACTTTTCTAAACAGTGTCTCATATTCATTGACATCCAAATCCTCTCTTACTAATACACATACAATGTACCAAGAATATTAAAATATTCAATGACCATTAGTTTCAAACCTCACAATGTTTCATCCAGAATTTTATTTTGAATCAATATCCTTGTTTCAAATAGGATTTAAAATGAAACATATGGGTCATGGGTAGACAACTCTATTATACAAACCATCAGGCTGTCTTTCTGGTGTAGACAATAAAGACTGTACAATCTCCATGGCAAATGATCTATTATTAATCTGAAACATAAAAAAACATGTTTGTTGTTATGGTAATATATTTGAATTTGCTTGATCAGTTTTATTAGTGGAGGAGTCTGAATGCCCTATAGTTGTTTTTATGTCTATATTTGTAACCTTGCACTGCGAAGTAAAGAGCATTCAAATAATTTCATGAACATCAGTGTTTTCACTACAAATTTTGATAGGGGGAGATTTTAGAATTATAGACGGAGAGAAAATTCGGCCGCAAGTCAGAAGGCCCCCAGTGGGTTCAGGGTAAAGCCCTGGTAGGGGTGCAAGGGGAAGCACCCCCAGCCGATTTTGGATTTGGTGAATTTTTGGGGTGTTTCCTAGCTTCAAAATTGTTTCTTTTTGCTTAAATGTACACTGACTAACTTTGAGAAAAAGAAAAATGTAATAAACCTTTTTTCAGACAGGTATACAGGATTTTTCAGGATCTTCTTGACTATTGTATAATTTTTCATTAGACTAGTAGTGCATTGAGAATAATTTCTCAAGATTAACAACCATCAGTCATTTTCCATTGTTATTTCTGAGAAAGATGTCACATGGTTCGTCAATTTTTCATGTCAAAGATAAATGTACAAGTTTGGTAGGCAGTAGAAAAAAACTTGATCATTTGGAAAAGAAATATGGACTTCCCCTATGATTATGCACTATTGAAAATAAAGATTTGATAATATTGGTGTTTGCTTCATTTCCTTGACATAGTATGAAGTTATATCAACATTCAGATTCTTTGCAGTTTTTGAATAACTAAAATAGCATCATTGTGAATTTCTTATCTTAAAGCTTATATTATCATATTAAATGCACATTTAAAGAATATACTTGTTAATTTACTAGCCTTTTCTATATTCTTACTGTAATTTCTCTCTTAAGATATGCATTAAACTTTTTTTTAATAACAGAAAAGAATTTTCAAAGGCAAGTAATATTCAAGAATCTGATTGTAAATGTAACCACAAACCAGTATCAATAGACAATACAAAATGAAGAATGAAAATAGTCAAAGATTCATACATTCCAATAAACTTTTATTTTGTTGAAAATATACAATTACAAATGACACAAAACCCCCATAAAATATTTTAAGAGAGAACTCGTGCATGTACTTCAGAATGGGATCGACAGTTTCTTATATACATATATTCATAGTCATAGACATCTACATATAGTCTATAATTTGACAGACTAGATACTTTTTCATGTTAATGCATATACATATATATCCCATGTCCTCAAAATCAGTCTGGGGACTTTTTGAAAATGACTAGGGACATCGGATGTTTGCAATATCATTCACGATATTCGAGTCAGAACATGGCATCTTACATCCAAACTGGCCCAGTTCCCGAAATGAACATTTGAATTAACTGGTCCGAATCAATTTCCTGCAATTTATTTTTATATATTTCTAAATAAAAACTGAAAATATTTACTGGTCTGAACAATTAAACAAAGTTTTACTGGTCTTGGGC
The DNA here is from genome assembly GCA_002080005.1 of Gigantidas platifrons. Lineage (NCBI taxonomy): Eukaryota > Metazoa > Mollusca > Bivalvia > Mytilida > Modiolidae > Gigantidas > Gigantidas platifrons. The sequence continues at coordinate 805,684 of MJUT01006171.1, read as the reverse complement.
AGGAGGACCAGTACTCATCGTATTCCTTTTCTCCATACTGATACAACTTTACAAGATCAGACCCTGCTTACTCTGATAGAAAACATAAAAGTGGGTTATATTCCCTTCACTCTTTCAATCAATTAATTCAAATTATTTTAATCATCTTTTTGCTTTTTTTGGACAAAAGTCCAAAATTGATTTCTGCCACTTCGTCGATGTTAGCAATGTCATTCGGACCAAAGCTAGTCGGCCTCCCAACTTCCGTTGGAATGATTAAACTTTTATTTATTATTCCTACTGTGAATCGTAATGTTTTAACATAAAGAAATAATTAATTCTTCACTTCTTCAGCCTTCGGTCATTGCATATTTATCCTCTGAAGTAAACGAAACCGTTAGATAAAAACCGGAAGTAATTGAAATATCACAAATGGGACGAGAATTTGAGGCCGAAAGAAAAAATTGGCCATCGACTCTTTGTCACAGCAGCGCTTTTTCATACACGAAATTAAGGTCAAATCGTAACCAAGTGCAAACACTAAGATTTGTTTTCAATCACCGAATTATATAATCCCCTGTTCACTCCAAGAGTACATGCCTGCAAATGACAAACTTACAGAATTAAAATAATAAAGACAACTCGATTTATTATTTAGCATTAAAGCCATGCTTGGAAAGTTCATAGCTGGGGATTTTATAGCAATAGCCGGTGAAATGCACCGGTTCCCGGCATCAAATGAAAACACTGAACATATGTATAAAGCATTCAATGTTTTTTTTTTAATCATATGTGCTACATGTACATGGAAATAATATTCTAGATTTTTTTCTCTCTCAGTGATAATTAGGAGACAACTGTATCGTATTTGTGGACATAAAACAGCAGTTTTACGGTTGCAAATTGAGTTTACCTAGCGACACACAGCGGAGCTAGGTAAATGGATATTTGTGACTGTAACACCTAGATTTACGTCTGCAAAACTTAAAATACAATACAGTTATCTCCATTCTAATGCAATACTAAACATAAAAATGTATTTTGCATTTCCCTTGGTAAAAAAAATCACACAAATTAAAATTCCGTGAAATGCTGTTGACCACTTTCGCATATAAACAACATAACGTCTTATGAAGACTTCCAGTCTAAAACGTAAAGATCAGACATTTTTTGGTGTCATGTACACTTCAATTTTGATAAAAATTTAACTAAAATAAGTTTGCAAGGTAGGCATTTTAATTATTTTTGTGTATTGTTGTAAATATGACATGCAGGATTACACGTTTTAAAGATGGCAGATCCTTTCCACTGGACCCCTTAGTTACGACTTGTAGATTGAAAATTTTACGTATATTAGTAACCAATCAAATTGCATTAGAATGGATTTTCTGTAAACTACAAACAAAAAATATAATTACTGACAAGTAATAAAATACAAGATTGTTTACCTTTGAATGTTTAGACAACTTATAAAACCATTGAACCATATGTCCGTACGCTGTATTAGGAAGTTCGTGTAACAGTTTACCTTTGAATGTTTAGACAACTTATAAAACCATTGAACCATATGTCCGTACGCTGCATTAGGAAGTTCTTGTAACAGTTTACCTTTGAATGTTTAGACAACTTATAAAACCATTGAACCATATGTCCGTATGCTGTATTAGGAAGTTCTTGTAACAGTTTACCTTTGAATGTTTAGACAACTTATAAAACCATTGAACCATATGTCCGTACGTTGTATTAGGAAGTTCTTGTAACAGTTTACCTTTGAATGTTTAGACAACTTATAAAATCATTGAACCATATGTCCGTACGTTGTATTAGGAAGTTCTTGTAACAGTTTACCTTTGAATGTTTAGACAACTTATAAAACCATTGAACCATATGTCCGTACGCTGTATTAGGAAGTTCTTGTAACAGTTTAACAACAGATGACGCCACTTTCCCTCTGTACTCTGCTTTATCTGGAACTTTTGTACACATGTGCTGCAGAAGTGTCTTAACTATACTCACAGATTTTTCTTCATTTTTCAATAAATAACTATTAAAAGAAAAAAGGAATTTGAATTTTTTTTTAATACTACACTAAAGTAAAATATAGATTTAACACACTGGAGGAATTTTTATAGTGCTACTAGTTCACTGAAACAACAGTCCACGGTAGACATGTTACACCATTTATAGTGCTACTAGTTCACTGAAACAACAGTCCACGGTAGACTACTAGTTCACTGAAACAACAGTCCACGGTAGACTACTAGTTCACTGAAACAACAGTCCACGGTAGACTACTAGTTAACTGAAACAACAGTCCATGGTAGACTACTAGTTCACTGAAACAACAGTCCACGGTAGACTACTAGTTAACTGAAACAACAGTCCACGGTAGACTACTAGTTAACTGAAACAACAGTCCACGGTAGACTACTAGTTCACTGAAACAACAGTCCACGGTAGACTACTAGTTCACTGAAACAACAGTCCACGGTAGACTACTAGTTCACTGAAACAACAGTCCACGGTAGACTACTAGTTCACTGAAACAACAGTCCACGGTAGACATATTACGCCACTTGGATACATTATCCTGATTCTGAGCCATTCAGTCTTTGTTCATACTCCTTAATGTTGTGTGTGCAGCAGAGAAGTAGCAAATACTGATTTTATAATCTTTGGTTTGACCTGACTGAGGCTCGAACCTGCGATCTACTGCAATTGAGGAGAGCACACTAACCATTATATCACCGATTCTGTTCCTGACTGAGACTCGAACCCATGATCTACTGCACTTGAGGAGAGCACACTAACCATTATATCACCGATTCTGTTCCTGACTGAGGTTCGAACCTGCGATCTACTGCACTTGATGAGAGCACACTAACCATTATATCACTGATTCTGTTCCTGACTGAGACTCGAACCCACGATCTACTGCACTTGAGGAGAGCACTCTAACCATTATATCACCGATTCTGTTCCTGACTGAGACTAGAACCCGCGATCTACAGCACTTGAGTAGAGCACACTAACCATTATATCACCGATTCTGTTCCTGACTGAGACTAGAATCCGCGATCTACAGCACTTGAGGAGAGCATGCTAACCATTATATCACCGATTCTGTTCCTGACTGAGACTAGAACCCGCGATCTACAGCACTTGAGTAGAGCACGCTAACCATTATATCACAGATTCTGTTCCTGACTGAGACTAGAACCTGCGATCTACAGCACTTGAGTAGAGCACGCTAACCATTATATCATCGATTCTGTTCCTGACTGAGACTAGAACCCGCGATCTACAGCACTTGAGTAGAGCACGCTAACCATTATATCACCGATTCTGTTCCTGACTGAGACTCGAACCCATGATCTACAACACTTGAGGAGAGCACGCTAACCATTATATCACCGATTCTGTTCCTGACTGAGACTAGAACCCGCGATCTACAGCACTTGAGTAGAGCATACTAACCATTATATCACCGAGTCTGTTCCTGAATGAGACTAGAACCCGGGATCTACAGCACTTGAGTAGAGCACGCTAACCATTATATCACCGATTCTGTTCCTGGCTGAGACTAGAACCCGCGATCTACAGCACTTGAGTAGAGCATGCTAACCATTATATCACCGATTCTGTTCCTGACTGAGACTCGAACCCATGATCTACAACACTTGAGGAGAGCACGCTAACCATTAAATCACCGATTCTGTTCCTGACAGAGACTAGAACCCGTGATCTACAGCATTTGAGTAGAGCACGCTAACCATTATATCACCGATTCTGTTCCTGACTGAGACTAGAACCCGCGATCTACAGCACTTGAGTAGAGCACGCTAACCATTATATCACCGATTCTGTTCCTGACTGAGACTAGAACCTGCGATCTACAGCACTTGAGGAGAGCACACTAACCATTATATCACCGATT
>MJUT01006171.1:781671-795926 GCA_002080005.1 Gigantidas platifrons | reverse complement strand
CATAACTCAGCCAAAAATCATTCGACCGGAACGAAATTCGAAATTAAACTGTAACTCATCTAGATATTGCCACATACCAAATATCAAGTCAATATATCAAAGGACATAAAAAAAACTCTGGACAACTTAAAATTTGAACAAAAAATACAAGTTCAAGGGCCATAACTCAGCCAAAAATCATTCGACCAGAACGAAATTCGCACTTAAATTGTAACTCATCTAGATATAGCCACATACTAAATATCAAGTCAATATATCAAAGGATGTCAAAAAAAAGTCAGGAAAACTTAAAATTTGAACAAAAAAATACAAGTTCAAGGGCCATAACTCAGCCAAAAATCATTCGACCGGAACGAAATTCGAACTTAAACTGTAACTCATCTAGATATAGCCACATACCAAATATCAAGTCAATATATCAAAGGATGTAAAAAAAAGTCTGGAAAACTTAAAATTTTAATGTGACGGACAGAACATAAAACTATAGTCCCCTTCGGCTTTGCCGATAGCGGACTAATAAAAGCAATACTCATACTAGGAAAATAATTTTATCACTGATATCAGGGTTTCCGCTGGCGTGCGCCATTTGCGCATTTGGCGAAAAATCTATGATTTTGGCGATAAAATATTTACTTTGGCTCAAAAATATGGCACAAAAGATTTCAAATGTTCATCGTCTGTTGTGGCGGTCATTTTCTAGTTTGTTACTTCGGAACGCCCATAACGCTATTCGGAAAGCTTTGAATGTTACCCATGAACTGATCAAGTGACAAAATCGATAATCAGCTGTTCGTAATGTTTATCTGTTGATAGGATAATTAACTTGTAAAATACATAAAAGGTAAGTCAAACAAAGGTGTTAATTAATGGTCTCGGGTGAATGACTTCTCTCAGTTCGTGAATTGTTTTCATATAATTTTAATTAAGAAACTTGTCGTTTATTTTAGCACTATCGTTTTAAACGCATCGAAATTTTTAACTCCATTTTACGTTTTTAAAATGGGACGGAAAAGAAAATTAATTTTTGAAAGTAATGAAACTGTCCGAATTATGGGGCCATGGCAAGCAGGCAGTGCAAACTGAAGATGCACTGCAGGAAGAATAAAGGCCTGCCGACGATGTTCCAGAGATTGCAGACAAGCCTGTTGAATGTGAACGGGGCTTTAGTAGACAAAACTTAATTAAAACAAAATTAAGGAACAGACTTAACACGTGTAATTCATACAATTTAATGATTATTTCATTGGAGGGGCCATTGGCAAATACATTTAATTTTATAGAAGCTTTTAGGAGGTGGTCATCACGAAAGCAGAGTAGAATTTGCTCAGTTTAAAAAAAAATAGAAGTTTTTACAGTCTGTATTTTTACTTACTTGCCTTTTATGGTTGTAATAGTAACTGAAACATTATTGTGCTATTGTATTTCAAAAAGTACATGTACCCTTATATTGTTTTAACATGTATGCAGTAAGAAAATAAATAAATGATTAATATTTATGTGCGTTTTTAGTGCCAAAAATTTTTGAAGTATTTATGGCTCAAAATATTTTAAAGTGGCTCAAAAATTTAGTTTTTGGCTCAAGTGTTGGCTCAAAAACAATTCAACCCAGAGGAAACCCTGACTGATATAGTTTTTGATAACAAATTCTTACCCTGTAAGCCAGTCCTGGTAATGATAATCTCTGAATTGGCCTGAAAAATTAATTTATTGATAAGTTTATGATTGATTGATTGATGTTTCATGCTAACTTTAGCAATATTTTAGATATGGTAAGTTCAAATAAAAAATATGTATGTTTCATGCTAAAAAATTATGGTAGTTAGACATTTTTCAGTTTTTTATGATAATATGGGAATTACAAAAGCCCATAAAATGTTTAGTGCCTGTGTCAGTTTACCTGAACCATAACTAGTAAAAATAAAACCTGCCTTAAAGCAAAGGATACCTCTACAGTCCTTCCAACAAGTATCGGTCTTCCAGCACAAGACCAGTATAACTTTGTTTGGACCAGTAAATTTGTCAGTTTATATTTAGAACTATATAAAAATTTATTCAAGAATTTTCATTTCGAGGACTGCATCTATATAACAAATCACTGTCTATAAAGGGCAGTCTCATTCTTCCCATTAATGAAAACTTTTAACCTGCATATAAAGGGCACATTTTCAGGTTCCCATGAGTGAACTTTGACCGTACTTTATTATTATATCTAAAAAAAAACAAATAATCTGAATCTATCAAAACTGGTAATGCAATATAAACATACCCTTCATCAAACTTTCCATCATAAGTCTCTGTATCCTGTCGCGTCTGTGATGCCAAGATCTGTACCGTATGATACGCTGAAGACTCTGAATGACGAAGAGATGTTGTTTCTAGTAGACTGATCAAATCCTGAAATATAGGAGGGTTATGGTGTTCAACGCCACTTTCAACAATATTTCATTTTGTCAGTGACTGGCAACAGGTCGGTAGTTTTCTCAGGTTTCCTCTACCAATAAAACTGACTGCCACGATATAACTGAAATATTGTTGAAAGTGGCTTAAACCACTTATATTCAACTATTATATGTCAACTAGGTTGTGTGATGACAAAATCAAGAGTTTCCTCCCTAAAAACCATCGAATCTTAGAAGAAAATTAAGTCACAATGTATTTTGACATTCCTTGATGTATAAGTCTAATTATCTCCAGCTTAATAAAATGCTGGCTATTGATTGGTTAATTTGGTTATTGACCTATGTGAGTACAGAAAACTTCAAGTTGTTCAGAAACAGACTGTATGTTAGTGCTTTAAGGTGGTACAATCTCCATTCCTATGGGTTAGACACATAGATAACTGATACTATCATCCTTCCCTCCGGCTATATCTACCTGCTGGCTCCATAAGCAAAACTAGTATTAAAGTCCGTGTGAGCTGAGCAGGATTTATCAACAGTCAGCAGGAGTTATCACCAAATTCTCCTAACATTTAAACGATAATTCCTGTGAAGATGGCAAAAATAAATAAAATTCATCGACACCATTAGCTAGTTAAAATTATTTTTTTTAAACATATATCAAATTAGGAACTGTCGTGTTAGAAATATCAACAAACATCGTCCTACAAAAATGTACTTTACACAATTCTTGATAACCTCTGCTGAGACGTCATAATTTTTACGTCATAAGGGAGGTCACGACCTTTGTGTTTTCTAAACCGGAACGGCATTGGTAAACAAAACCTTTAATGAAAATGAGTGACTTTGATGTTTGTAATAAAAAAAAAAACCCAATGAATATCACAATTAAAGGAAAAATGCAACAATCTTAACATTTATATAAACCTGTAAAAATGAATGGTATATTTGCAAACTACTTTATGAACTACGGTTTTAGGGAAGCGTATTTTGAATATTTTGAATCATGTAATTTTCCCCGCGAAAATCCAACTAGAGATGTATCCGTGTTTATGGTTGATTTAAGGATGATAAATATGTCATCTGAATGTGAATATGATTGATACTGAAAAATATCAGCCTGCTCGACAGAATATGAAGTTTGTGACTCGTTCGCTTCGCTCACTCGCCAACAAACTTCATATTCTGGCTCGGCAGGCTGATATTTTCGGTATCAATCAATTCACATCCAGATAACATATACTAATATTGGTTTTCAGCTTTAACTATCATAAAGTGGTACAATCTTCATTCCTATGGTGTTAGACATATAGATAGCTGATATTATTCCTTTCCTAAACTCAAATTGTTCCTATATCATATATCTGATCACCTTTAACAAAGACATCAATAACTTCCAAAATTCTGTAATCTCTTGTGGAGCTAATTCTTCAATGCTTTCATCATCATCACTCCCAAAATCCTAAAAAAAAAAAGAATATGTTGAGAAATAAAATCAACTTGTAAAAATACATGTAGTTCACAAGTAATTTAATAATATCTCGTTGATGATGACTAAAAGGACCAGGACATTGATGGACAAAGTACGAAATTTATCTGCCATCTGTCTGACATCCTTATAAATTGCAACATGCATGCAGAACATCTTACAAACAATCAAACTGACCAATCAAAATGTTGCAAATAACATTAACCCATAATGTAATCTATTAGTCTAATAGTCTAGGATCCGGGTGGCTCAATGAGTTAGGTAGTTGGATTGCCTAACTACTCATACAAGCCTATCACCAATACGGTGTGGGTTTGCACCCGGCTTTGTAAATTACAAAAAAGCTCTCGACTCACAGCCACAAGTGATAAAAGTTTACCAGTTGCTTGCCCATGGTCGGTGGTTCACTCCGGGTACTCTGGCTTCTTCCACCACCAAAACTGGTCGCCATGAATGATATAGCTGAAAGTGGCATTAAACACAATAAATCAAATCAAATCTAATAGTCTATTGGTCCTCTCGTATGACTTTTTTCTATGACCAAACAGGACAGGTGTTAAAAAATCCGATGGTCCGAGGTCCGGGACCGACGATTTGTGGGTTCGGACATAACATTTTCTAATCCTGTAAAGACCGACGGATCAGTTGAAACTCCAATTACGGACTTGAATTAAATGTGTAGTTAAAAGTCTGAGTGACAGATGTTACTGCATAATTTTAATCCAACATTGATTGCCTCTTTAATATTGTTAACATTGGATTAATTTAAGATCGTTTTTTGTTCTGTATGAGCCTCCGGTAATTAACGGAGAACACACACCCAGGATGGTTGTAACAGAATAGCTTAAGATCAGTTTTGCACTTTACAGAAGCGGTAATTCTTTCGATAATACTCAAGTGTATTAGTGAAGCAGTTCAAACATAAAAATGGCCGGAGTCAGAGACCAGTTTGTTTTTTAATGTTAACGGAGTGGCTCGTGATACTGACAACAATAAATTACATAATGAAAAAACACCACAACCAACAAAAGGTCAAAGATACGATAGGCTAAAACAGAAGAGAATATTTCAAACATCGTGGAAGGAAAAAATTCCTTGGGTTGAGGCAATTGGTAGGCTGATAACTCCAGCGATCTAATCTCATTGGAATTAAACTTCCGAAGACATTTTCTGCTGCATCTCCAGAGATTAGACTTCCGAAGACATTTTCTGCTCTGTATCTTTGTAAGTCTAATCTCAACGAGATTACCAGCGATCATGCTAATGAGAATTATGAAGTAAATATGTGGGGGAAATACTTTAAATTATCCAGAATTTGCAACAATGAACAAAACAAAACAAAAACAAAAAAAACAGTGCTTTATTAAAAGGTACAACCAATATGCAAAAATTAACTATTTGATGGCCCAAGACAAAATGAAAAGCAGCATCTGATCAGCTGCCAACCTAAAATAGTCATTTTAAATCATATAATTATGTCACTCAGTTACTATTACCCGGAGGAGGGGGATAACTTAAGTTAATTTTGTGTTCAACAAATTTTATTTCCTCCATTCCGATATTCAGGACCAGTAGATTCCTGGTGCTCACTGGTCCTGGACCAGTGCACTTTGGGAAAATTTTTTAACCCCTGCAGGATACAAAGAAGTGCCAGTATGATATATTCTTAATTGTGTAAATTCTCTCAAAAAACAATATCAATTGACTTTCCTTTAAACTTGTCTACAAAAATATTTATTAAAGTGGAAACATAATATATAAATCTGTCTAATCCAAACTTCTGTCAATCTGGAACACAACATTTCTTCCATATACGATTCAGTGTTTGAATAAGACAGGATTTACTATATAGACATGTACATGTAATTAATTGGTAAAAATTTATGAAAGTTAGGGTTGAGGATTGTCCTGGTTAACAACATTTAACAAAATTAAAGAGTACAAAGCCATTCCTGTTCTTCAGAACATACTTGTAAGTTCAGTGTTGGATCCTGGTTTCTTGTTTTGTTCCCTCTACCTTTCTTCCCTCTCTGACTTGGTCCTGGGGACACGCTTTTCTTACGCTTGCCTCCACCTTGCAATTATAAAAAGGAAAAAGTATGTCTTAATAACACAATTCTTCTGTTTTATGGGATGGCGAGGAATGTAGTGGCAATGACATTGTAGTTGGATTTACATATACATACATAATAAAGTTTAATCAGTTACTTACAGCAGGTCAATGGTTTCCAGAAAAAAATAATTGAATGCCATGAAATAACCGAAATATTGTGGACAAGGACCTTATACACCAATAATCCTATACAATCAAATATGCAGTATCATGACAACTGTCAACTGTTCAAAATTACCCTATATATTCATTAAAAATACACTTTCTTCTCCTGAATTTGATTTTTTTTGGGTTGATTTTCATGAAACTGGTACAATAATTTTGTTTTACTACTTTCTACTGCAAAGCTAACAATATGATATTTGATATAGCAAGGAAAGTTCACTGTATTTCAACTTTAAAAAAAAACATTAATAATTTTATTTTTAATCATTCTCAAAATTCACAATTTTTCATTATAAAACAATGATTTCATCTCAGATCTGTTTCATCTAAAAAAAAAAAAAAAAAAATAGTCTGATATAATTATATTTTCACACTTTTAAACTAAGATATTCTAGAAATAAAGATTCTTTATAATTTTGGTGAAAATCTGTGAATCAAAATTTACAGTTCCATTAAAAAAATAAAGATTTTTTTTAAATTATTGACAATTTATCCAGGAGTGACCAAAATTTAAACATATTTTTAGGTAAATAAAGTTACTATTTAAAATAAAATTCTAATTGATATTTTTATTAATTGAAGTTTCAACCACAAGTTTGACCTATGGAAGTCTGAAATAAATACAGTTAACCTTCAAGGTAAACTCAAAAGATTGGATAAACACCTGTTTACATATCCCATTAATATGTAAAAAATTAAATAATATTAAATTGAAGTATTATCATTTGAAAGAACTTGCAAATTAACCACTAAATCACATTTTTAAACATTAAAGATATATAATTAAATTAATAATACTGATAAATCTTAAAGTTTATTTATTTAGAACAAATGTTTTCTATTGAATACAAGCTATTAAAGGAATTTTGTAAAAATGTGATATTTAAGGAAAGATAACTATATTTTATAGTTTGACTTTTTGTCTCCCTTGTTCTTCCAGTATTAAAAACAGAGTGGACAAATATATTTCTTAGAAATCACATTTGCTCATAATTTAACTACACTGTGCTCCACTATAAGGAACGAACTACCCGCAGAATTTTGTTTTGTTTAAAAACCAGCCACACCTAGAAATACTTTTCAGAAGCATACAACTATTAATGGGGGGAAAATGTTTGCCGCTAAAGGTTCCCATGCATTTCTGGAACAGCAATAACTTATAATACTATTTAACAAAATATTTTACTATTGCTTTGAACCATATGTACAAAGAACAGCTTGGCAATACTATTTGACTGATTCTCTTAAAATATTCTCTTGCCATTCAAAATTTAAGGGGAACAAATTAAGTTAGCTTTACATAACATTCAGCAAAATTTCTTATATCACTTATATTGTGATATCCCTGTTCAATGGTGGGAATCAAAATTGTAGGCATTTGGTATACAGAAGAATCTCTGCATACTTGTCATCAAATATAATGTCGCCTAGTGTTGCTGAAAATTGTTTCATAATTGTTGTTTGCAGACAATCCAGGACGTACATATTGTAAAACTGAAAGATGGAAATAAAAAACAACTATTGCCATTTTTCTTTCTTTTCATTTCATAAATAATAATCAGTTTATCAATGATACTCATTCCAAAATTGTATTTTCCACAGGGAATGACTTGAAAGTCTTGATGTATCATCAACTGAATTATCTCCCCTTGCTTATCGACCAATTGAATACAGATAAATGAATAATATTCGCTGACATTTACTATATGCAAATACATCAAGCTGACTGCATTATTCATATGTAAAAAAAAAATTATTGACAAATAAACCATGTGTGGCAGTAAAGTTTAAACCTGTTTTTTAAGTATACAACCTATAGTTAAAGATGTAACATTTTAAGTATGAATATTTAGAAATCTAATTTTATGTGTTTGATGTTGTATTTATATGAACGTAAGAACCCTCATCCATGTCATTGTGCTTATGTTTACCATTATCAGCAGTTGTTCATCAGTAACTCCCAGCCCACTTTACTATAAATAATGACATTTAATGCACATGTCTTACAATCAGCTTTAACAGTTCATTAAAAAAAACAAGGTATTTGTGTTTACATTGAAATAATAACCACAAGTGAGACTTATGGATGCTGAAATAAATACAGTTAACCTTCAAGGTAAACTTCAAAAGATTGGATAGCCAATGATGATACTTATCCCCCATTAATATGTAAAAAAATTAATACTATATATTTCAAGGTATTATCATCCAAAAGAAACTGCAAATTAACCACAAAATCATATTTCTAAACATTAAAGATATAAAATTACATTAACACCACTAATTAATCTTAAAGTTTGTTCATTTACAACACATGTTTACATTTTAATACAAGCTTTAACAGGAATTTTGAAAAAAATATGATATTTCAAGAAAGATAACTCTATTTTTAAATTTTGACTTTTTTTTTTTGGTATGAATAAACTAAGTAATAAATTACACAATTTTGTAGTACATGTATTTATTTCTTAGACATCATGTTCAATCATAATATTAAGCTCAACTCTATATGGAACCATACCTCCACTGATTTTTTTTTTTAAATAATTTTAAGAAGCATGCAACCATCCATGGAAAAAATACCGTTGGCCCTCAAAGACTCCCAGGCATTTATTTCTGGAACAGCCCTCAGTTATAATCAAAATACAATTTTAATGATAAATTTTCAGAAAGATTGTTTGATTGATTGATGTTTAACAGGTTACATGTTACATGACATACTTTCTAACAAAATATTTTACCATGGTTTTGAACCACATAAAGAAATAATTTGCCATTCAGCTTGTCTTGACAAGCCGTCCTAATTTATAACTAGGGTGTTAACGAATCGAGCGGTAATGAACAATCTTTATAGAGGACCTTCCATATATGCTTCCTAATAAGTTTCAGTTCATTTGGCCAAGCGGTTTCAGAAGAGAAGACTTTTAGAAATCGACCAATCAGCACCAAGAATTGCCTGTGGCAGCCATGTTTGTTAACGTAACAGGACGAAATGAGCAACCTTTATAGAGGACCTACCATATACGCTTCCTACCAAGTTTCGGTTCATTTAGCCCTGCTGTTTCAGAGGAGAAGATTTTTAGAAATCGACCATTCAGAAACAAGAATTGCCTGTGACAGCCAAAATCCATAGATGCTTCCCACCAAGTTTCGGTTCATTTGGCCATGCGGTTTCAGAGTAGAAGATTTTTTAGAAATCGACCAATCAGAAAAAAAAGAATTGCCTGTGGCGGCCATGTTTGTTAACGGATCGGGACGAAATGAACAATCTTTATAGAGGACCTTACATAGAGGCTTACTACCAAGTTTCAGTTCATTTGGCTAAGGGGTTTCAGAGAAGATTAAAATGTGAAAAGTTTACAGACGGACGACGGACCAAGTGATGGCAACAGCTCACGTTGCCTTTGGCAAGGTTAGCTAAAAATAAGTTGGGTTTCCAACACTTACAATTAGAATGATTTGGAAACCATTTTCTAATTATTATGAAGTGACAGTTTAGTTTTTCAGTGTTAAATTTTGCAAATACCTTCAGAATGGGAATTTTGACAATGAAATATTATTATTTCTTGAAAATAATTTTAAATGGTCAAAATAGCAATTTATTAAAAAAAAAAAAAAAACAACAAAACAACCCAATATGTAATCATATATCATCTAGTTGATTGGATTGTATATCTTCAACTTTATAAACTGGCAACAAACAGTAGTCCCTCTCTTATAAGGACACCCCTTTAGCAATATATTTTTTTTAAATGACCTTGTAAGAGAGGTGGCCTTTCTTGAGGAGGGCAATTTAGTAGTATTCTATTTATCTCTGTGCATCTGAAATCTGGTCTGACAAGAGAGTGGCCTTTGGTGGGACTGGTCTTACAAGAGAGGAAACTACAGTCAAACATGTAATAAGAGGTCACTTTTGGGACAAGAAAAAATGGCATTAAAAAAGGTTCAATTCATACAAATTTTTTTATGACAGGACAAGAAAAATGTGACCTTTTAATACAGGTGACTGCTTAATAGAGGTGACCACATGGACAGGTTAGACTGTATTTGATTTAATACTATATTGTAATTCCTCACCTCCTAGAGAATTCATTATCTTAATCATATCTACTGCCTTCTCATACAACACTGGATGGAATACTTTGAAAGCTATACTACCTGTGGAAAGAAAAAAAAACAATTATTCTATAAATGCCACTTTCAACAATATTTCACTTAATAATAAATAGATAATCACATTCTGTTTTTACTAATGATGATTGACAAAAGCAAAGGTGAACAGAAAATATAAAGTTATTTCAAGAAGTAAATTCTTTCATTATTTTTTTTAACCATTTACCAATGGTATAAAAGAGAATTTGACATTAATTTGTAATCATCATATGACTTTAGAAAGGTGATCAATGTTGTTTTGTTTATCATAATTGATGGATCAACAAATCAATACACATAACTAATCGATCTTGTTTATCATAATTGAAAAGCAACAAGTTGTGTTTTAAGAAATTCCATTATCCATACATAGGAAAGTAAATATTATGAATACAATTAATATAACAAGAAATTTATACATCAGTTCTTATGTTGTGAAGTACATATAAATGAGCTACAATATTATAAACTTCAAAAGACTAAGCTAATTTAAATCCATATTTATATATGTGTGTAAGAAAAAATAAACACATTTTTCCTTTGATGTTTTTATGCAGTAATCGACTTAAAAATAGTTAACTTTTACAAACCATGATCTAACATGAAGATTTTGATGTTATTCCATGATTATGACATCACATGAGAATAATAGTGAAGTTTCTATGGAAGTGGGAGGAGCTTAAGTCATGGTTTAATATAAAGATCTACATGTTATTCCATGGTTAGCGCAAACGTCGAAGAGAACACCCTTTTGTCAATCGTGTAAGTTCTGTTACAAACCATATATACCATGGATCTTACTCATTAACTTATTTAAACCAACTCATCCTTCGGATTCGTTGGTTTAAATAAGTTAATTCGTGAGATCCATGGTATATATAATACTTAATCCCCAGAGGCACTAGCAATAAAGGTGTGTAGGTTGGGATGGCAATGGTGATAAAAAAAATTGTCAATTGGTACTTGTAAAAATGTATTGCACCATGCACTGATCTACAACTTATGTCGTCAACAGAAAAATATTGAAGTGAGTCTGAATATTATCTTAACTGCCATAAGTCAAGGGGTACCCACAGGTTGGGAATGGGGAACCCAAGGGTTAGATACAATTTCCATAAACAAAAATTATGTTATAATTGTCATTAATTTGGTCTTCGCCACTCTTGGTCAAACAGCATAATTATTAAACAGTCAATACTGGATTATTAGACTTTTTTTTGTTCTTTTATGTGGGAATGGGGGGCAGATTGGAGGGGGCACTGTTTTCAGCTACTGATATTCATATATATATACATACACCGCATTTTACGGACTATAGATCGATGGGGACAATAGGTCAAATTGCTGCTTTTTGGCTAAATTTTTGGGGCAATACTAAGATAGGTCGAAGCATTCCATAGGTTGAGGATGCTGATGACAACTTGGGTAAGTATTATCACATCGAACAGGTTTTTTTTTTACATCGGTAAACATTTGTCCTATAACGATGTTCTTCGGTAAGTATATGTAAGTATTAGCTCAAGAATACTATTCTTATGTGTCATAAACGTAATAATAATGAAATTTAAATTGAATAAAATTATGTTTTTAAACTTGCGTTTGTGTGTTTTTTATGAGGAGTCTGGTTTGTAAAGCCAGACATCGATGACATTCAAATCAGGCCATCTGTGGGTGTCAAAATAGATGGTAAACAGATGTTCATACAATAAAATAATTAAGCTGTCAAAACAATGTATCACCCAGGATTTTGAGACCATTAGTCACTTTTGCAGAACATATTTTTTTTTCTAATGAGTAAACAAGAATACAATGGGCATAATCTTATAATCAGTTACTTTGTCTTATTAGGTTGTAATGGAGATTGAAAAGCTATGAAAACCTACTAGGATGGGCAAATTAGCAACCAACTGATAAAACATAACATTGCAACTATTTTGATCTAATACTTGTACCACACAAATTGTAATACCCCCCCCCCCCCTTTTGAAATATTACTGTGCTTTGGTCTAATACTAATACCACATAAATTGTAATAACCCCCTCTCCCACCCTTTTTGAAATGTTACTGTGCTTTGGTCTAATACCACAACAATTGTAATAACTCATATGTCACGTAGTCTGCAGCAGAAAAAAATTTGGCTCTGCCAATGGTCCAACTTCTATTTATATAGATTCTTTCAATCTTTGTAGGTAATGAATTTACAGAACAAAAGTCAAAAACTGAAACAAGTTGTAAAATAAATAATTATTTCTCAGACCTCATAATCAAATTGTTACCCAGATGCTGATTGATAAAAAAAAACTTATGCGTCCTCGTGCAGTGCATTTCAACGAATTGAATGGCCAGCCTTCGCATATAAATGACCATATTAAATATGAAAACTAAGATTACATTTCACAGAAATGAGAATAAATATATCAAAAGTTCGTTTGGTTAAAAATATCTTCGGTGGATTGCGAACTCCTGTTGATCGCGGCATTTTTATTTTTTAAGTTTCTTTAACCAAAGCTTATGACTTTTCAAGAAAATCACTTTCAAAATACTTAATGGATACGATAGATTAATAGATTTCAATAAACATGATATCGACATTTTCATAAATGAAACGTGGAAAAAATAGTTCGTTATTGCGGACATTGTGACGAATCATGCAATGAATGACGATTACAAAAATATGTCCACTTAAAATACATACTGTGGCACATGTACATGTCATACATTTGTAACTATAAATTTTTTTTATTATTGTTGATTGAATTCTTTGTCGAGATCATCATTTTTAACCAGGTAAATCAAGCCAGGTGAGATCAAAGATTACGCAATCAAAACAGAAATTCTATAATCCGTTGATTGGCTTGTAACATGTCATAAACTTGTCATTGTTGTGACTAATTAGTTTTAATCAGCAAATCAAGAAGAAGAGTGGATTGTTACAAACATTTTTCTACGATTTTTTGAAAATTCAAGTGACGAATTGTGTACGGGAAATACTCGTCACTTTCGAAAATCAATCGTCAATTACGAAAGTGACGAGCGCTAGCTGTCTCACTGATCACCTTGTGCAGTTTTATTGACATACCTTTAAACTGTGTTTAATTAAGAATTGAATGCATTCTTTTGAAGTTTCATTGGGGTATGAAAGCGTTGACCGAAGTACATTTTCAATGAAGCACAGTAGCGCTTCATGTTGAAAATGTGCTTCAATCAATGCTTTCATACCCCAATGAAACTTCAAAAGAATGCATTCAATTCTTATAATTATATTTAAATCACACCAAAATTTAATATAGTTGAATATTTCGTTGTGAATTTTATTTGTGTTAGATTATTTGCTGTTGAAAATTTCTACGACATTGATTATTTACATCTGACGTCGTCATGGAGGCACGTGCAAGCTCGGGTTTGAGTTTCATTGGGATGTGAAACATCTCTTTTCTAATCATGTGACCACTTCATAACCAATCATATTGTAACATTTCAATGAAAAACGGAAGTAATGTAATTATTTAATAGTACACAATGTGATCGTCTGGGTACAGTAAATTTTCAATCAGCTGATCAGGATATTTACGTGCCAACAGACGTGTTGATTATCTCATGGTGATTATTTTATTTGTTCCTAATTGATCAATTAAAGTGTAGAACATTCTAGTTTAACGAAATCGATAATTATTTTCCAGAATAATTAGTATAAAAAGCTTGTTCTTCACGTTTATTGTGAGATGTATTGCAACCGCCATTTTTACTACAACCTCGTGCGCATGCTATAGCTATATTTAAATATTTTGTGATAATAATTATATATATACTAAAATGATCCACCCTGTGATTTTTTTTCAACAACATGCATTTTTTTTATAGTATATATTTTATTATACAATACAATATTGAACTGATTTTTGCTAACACTTCAATCATTGAATTTTTTTTTTTTTT
>MJUT01006171.1:737327-749079 GCA_002080005.1 Gigantidas platifrons | reverse complement strand
GTTTTAAAGACCCTGTCTTCAACCAATTGTGAAGTGACATGATGACTTTCCAACGTCTTCTGAAATGTTTTTTCGTGGGAGCAACTTCGGATATTCTCATCGTTTTTCATCTGAATTTATGACATACAGCTGCCGAATAACACTGTCACTGTCTAACAACTGTTAATAGAATATTACGTCCAATCGGAATTTATAATCCGTGATATTAGCAATGGATTTATGGGTGAAATTAGAAAAATTTTGGAGAAAAAAATTGTTTTATTTGTTTTCAAAGGTTATACTTGCCGTTTCAAAAGTGAGGCATTTGCCTCATTTGCCTCCATTGCGCTACGGCCATGAGTGGTAATACTAGATTACACACTTGGTACTCTTTAATTCCCTGGTTGGACAGATATCAGAAAATTATTCTTTTCAAATCAAGTAATTGATCTCAGAAATAAATCAAGTCATGTCAGAAGACAGTCCAGGCAAGGAGTTTATAATATTTTAAGAGGGCACTGAGAGTGGATCTGTTTCATCTACCAAGTAAATCTGAAACTTCACCGTTTTTGTGACTAACCATCATTTTCTGAAGTTATTTTATTAATATTTTTCTCTCTAAATTTTTGCTGCAAAACCCGACATTTAAGCACATATTCTTCCATGTTGTGGATGATCATATGATCATAAAAGCCTATAAGGCTACACTCGTACTTGAAACAAAATTGTTATACACATCAAAATACCAGAATTTACAATATTAGGACCCATTTGAATACCGATCGGCTGTTGGAATACTAGTCCACCAAACTAGTGGTTTAAAAATGGGTAGTTTATAGGCATACTCTGAATAAATATCATGGATAGTGAATTTATTATACAATCATTGAAGAAAAAAACTGAGTCGCCCAAACATTTACAAATATAATACAATCATACATCAAATACACTGATTTAGAACAATTTGATTCAAGTATAAGATACAGTACTATTGAAACAAAAGAAGCGGCTCATATTATATACATTATGATTGAAACAAAAGAAGTTGCTTGTATTGGATATAGCGGGGTTTTTTTCAACAAGTTTACCTAATTTTCCTATTACAACAATTGGTCAAATTCTTAAGCTCGTTCATAAAAAGAACTGCAATAACATCTGCCTGTATCAGCGGCACATTTACAATAGCATTGCTGGGGATAATATAATTCTACAAATAGATACACATGATATGTAGAAACAATACTGAATTGTTATTAATAGATGTGCACACAAATACCGCCAGTAAGAATATAAAATATACAAATTTAAGTTAGGGATTTTTATCATTGTTTAATGAGAAGATTACATGTATGTCTTAATTTACAGCAGAAATATTTGGGACAGATGGGGAGAACCATCTGAGATCAAGGCAACTTGTAGAAATGAAAAGGGACACTGAAGACTGAAGTACTACAACCACAACCAATGATTGACTTCAAACTTTAAAGTAAAAACAAATATCATGAGCTCTGAAATGAATGATAACAATCAATATACCAGCTTTGAAACCAAAGGCAATAATCCTCAGAGTAACCATGGCAACTACATTATTTCTCCTGAAGGAAAGTCATCAACAAAGAACGATACCATTTTAAATACTGGTGATGAAAATCAAACTGTGCAAGTTGAATTGGTAGACAGGAAATTTAATTATATAAATACAGAAAAACACAGTAATGCACCTGAATCAAAAATAGCATCTGAAGACAACACAGCACACATAGAGACCAATCAGAACCTTCGTACACATCTTAAACATCCTAGCTTTTTCAAAGGTGTTGATAAGAATCAACATGCAGGTAAACTCATTAGTCTTAGTAGCTAAGCTTGCAAATTATATGTTAGATAAATTGATTATAAAACTTCCTATCATCTCAAGAAACCTTATTAAAACTTATTTTGTGGTACTTTATACAACTGGTGATGAGAGTGAAACCTTCCCTGTGAACAATACAGACTTGGCCCTTCGAGCATCTGATTTATGTTTCCTTTCAAATTTTTACCTTATTATAATGTTCTTTATAAAGAATATGCTGGATCGGAATATCATTAGTGATCAACAGATCACCTGTTTTCTAATATAGTAAAACTTTTTTCTTAGGTTTTACACACACTAAAAATACTGTCCAATGATGTAATGGTTAGCATTCTATCCTAGTTAGAATATGGGTTGAAGTACTGGTCAGGTCAAACCAAAGACTGTAACATTGGTATTTGCTGTCTCCCCACTAAGCATATGCATGAATCATCAAGGAATATGGTGCAAAGAATGGTTGGCATGGAATCAAGATAATGTGTCAGTGTAGTGACATGTCTACTTGTGGACTTTTGCTTCAGTTAGCTAGCTATAATATACCAGTAGCTAGCACTATGAAAATCCCACTCATCATGTTGGTCTAGTTCAAAACAGATATCATAAAGTGACTTGATCTTGTCATGATATAGCTGAAATATTGCCCGCTTGGTGTTAAACAACAATCACTCACCCCTTAAACTGGAATAATCTAAAACTTTTATACAATTAGAAGAGACTTAGGAACCGACCATTTAACTTTTTTGGAGAAAAACAAATTCAGTTGCCAAATTTTGTAGAAAAGTTATCTTAACCTGAAATATGTAGCAGGGGGGGTGCACCCGGCGCGCACCCCCCTACAATTGGAAAAATATTATTTTTTTGCGTAAAATCGTGATTTTTCACACAAAATACCCCAAAAAATTTCGCACCTCCCTCCGCTCGGCACGATTTTTTTAAGTGTGCCCCCCCCTAACTTGAAATCCTGGATCCGCCCCTGTGTTGGGTTAAATAATTTGACCCTGAAATTTTCAACAAGAAATTGTGATAAAATTTGAGGAAAAATGACCTATTTTTCATATAAAAAGGAATCTGTTTTGTTTTGTTTTAGTGTGAAAATATTTTTCTGGTCAGTCCTTCACAAAGTTTTTGAACACCTATTAAAAAATGTCAACGTGTTACAACTTTAAATTACAGTAGAAAATAGTAACCCTCTGCACTCTTTTTGCACTTTTGCACTCGCCCTGTCAACCAACTTGACGAAGTAGTTTCTCAGTCAATGATTCTGTAAAATTTTTGATTCGACAATAAAAGATGTGAAGAAATCCTTCAAAATCGTTGGTAGAACTAGCGGTGCAATGTTTCACGTCCGCCATATTGATTTCTTTTATTTTTTTTTGTAATTTGTTTATTTTTAAAGAAAAGCAGAGGCAGATACAAATACAGAAAAACATATGATATGCATATACAATTTTTCCTAAACAAAAGACATTTAATTTATAAGACCAACATTTTGTAACACTACACTCAAACACCAAGGAGATTTTCAAATGGCAACCACTTTTTACATATATATTCTTTTTGTGTAGAGGATAAGAAATTGATGGTTGTCTTTTCTATTTTAATACAGTATTTCAGGTATTTTATACCACCATTTATACTGGGTTTATCACCCAAACATCTACATTTATATAAATAATACTTTAAAATCAAAATGACTTGGTTAATAGTGTTATCTGGATCTAAAGGATTTGTTATACCCAACATAATATTAGGTGCATTTATGTACTGCATGTTCAAACCACAACTTTCTAGAATATTCACTAATGAAAACCAAAAATTTTTTGTGTAAGTGCATTCCCAAAATAGATGCAATAAACTCTCTTTAGTTTCTGTACAGAAGGTACATAGTTCTGTTTCCTTTAAGCCACACTTGAAAAGAAAAGCGTTTTTGAACACCTATTAAAAAATGTCAGTGTGTTACAACTTTAAATTACAGTAGAAAATAGTAACCCTCTGCACTCTTTTTGCACTTTTGCACTCGCCCTGTCAACCAACTTGACGAAGTAGTTTCTCAGTCAATGATTACGTAAAATTTTTGATTCGACAATAAAAGATGTGAAGAAATCCTTCAAAATCGTTGGTAGAACTAGCGGTGCAATGTTTCACGTCCGCCATATTGATTTCTTTTATTGATAGAAAACGCTATTCCGATTCCGGATAAAATAAAATTAATATATACCTCCCAAAGTTCAATGGAAACGATTCAGATTATCTTAAATATGGATTCAGTAGAGTAAAACTTGATTATATCAAATAAAATTGAGTTTGGGTGGACTTTATATATGGTAAAAAGGTAAATGTTAAAAAATCGTAATTTTCTATTTTGCAGCAATTAATTTAGATGTTCTAAACAGTTATTTCGGCGGTATATGCATCTTTGTTATTATTCCTCATGTAAAATATTTGCATTAGAAATATCTACCCACTGGCCAAACTTGGCAAGTGCAATTCTAATTTGGCGAGTACAATTTTGAAGCAGCTAGCCAAAATGGCGAGATAAGAGAGAAAAGAATGTTTCCCACACTGAACTATTATTTCAGTACTTTTGTGCTTTGATTTATAGCTTTTAGCTTGTACACTAATTCATTCTGAATGATGATCTGTTTTTATCTTGAAAAATACTTATTCTCTACAGTAAAACAAATTATTATTATTTTTTTTTTATTATTTCAAAGGAAAAAGATCTGATGTAACAGTAAACAAAAGAAAAAATAAGAAAACAGTCCGCAGAATATCAAAAGAAATCAACACTTATGATGAAACTAATCTAACCATGACTTCTTCATTTGAAAGAGATCAAAGTCACAGTGAAGTTGAAATGTACATCGTTGGTAGGATACAAGAGGAATTCAGGAAAAATGAAAGCCAGGATATTGAGCTTCACAACATGAGTATAGACTATTTGGAAAAGAAAATCAATTCTGTAACTAATATTGATACAAGTGTTGGAACAGAAGACATCAGCTTAATAGATATTTCAGATAACAGAGATGAGCACCACCAGAGCAGCAATGATTTTTATCCAGACGGAAATTCTCCATTAAGAAATGAAAATATGAATATAGATTCCGGAGCCAAAGACGTTGTAACGGTTGATAATCTAGTCATTAAAACTGAACCATTAGCTGTACATTCTGGGTATCCAGGAAGTAATATCAATACAACTGAAGACACTTCAGATATAAACTTTCCCCAAGGTACTGAAAAAAATAAACTTGAAGGTATATGCTCTTTTATTACAGAACTTTTACACATTCATGATTCTAAAATTATGTGTTTACTTATTATGCCCCCGCGACGAAGAGTCGAGGGGCATATTAATTTACCCCTGTCCGTCCGTCTGTTCGTCTGTCCGGATATAGATACATGGTTTGTTCGGCTATCTCCTCCTACAGTTTTGGAGCTACAGCTTTAATATTTTGTAGGATGTTTATACACATAATGGAGATGTGCATGTCCACAGGATTTTGATTTTCATCAAATATGTGATAATGACAGGTAGTTGGACTTCATTTCCTTCTTACTAGCTACATAATGGAAACATGGTTTGTATGGCTCCTACTACAGTTTTTGACTTGTTTATAATTTCATATGGTCAGGCGGGGGCATCATTTGTGTCTTACAGACACACTTCATTTTTAAAAAATCACTCCTAACAAAACAACTTTTCCATAATTATCAAGTGCGGGGGCATACTTCTTTTCTAGTTGGAGTTATTTCCCTTAGAACAGACAAAATGGTAACTGTTCTAGCAAGGGGAAATGAAATAGCAAAGAATTTGAGTATAATTTTCTCATGATTTGTAGATATTTGAACTTTGTAAAAAAAATCAGAGTATAATTTATGTATAATAGAAACTAGAAAATTCAAAAGTTGTTACATTAAAATTTTGTACAGATTATGTGAAAAATATATATTATTTGCACTTACCTTTGCATGGAATGGACCTTTTGTCCACCTTCATGGGAAATATCTCCTATATAATGTGTAGTATTGAATAATTTTTTATTTGGATTTAGATTTATTGTGTTTAACACCACTTTCAGCAATATTTCAGCTATATCATGTAGACCAGTTTTAGTGGTGGAAGAAGCTGGAGTACCCGGAGAGAACCACAAGCAACTGGTAAGCTTTATCACTTGCGTCTGCGAGTCGAGTGCACCCTTTTTTGTAATTTACAAACCCTGCATGAACCCACACTATATTATAATTTTAGAAACAAGCCAGAAATATGCAAATTGTCTATTCTATGCTTATCTTGTCCACTGATGTCCATAAATCCCTGTCATACTTGAAAATAGTTGTGAAATCCCAAGGCAACTTGATTGGAATCTACCGGTACATATATATTTTAGTCCAAGTGAACTTAAATGTCTAAAATCCTATTGTTTTACAAGTAGAAATCATATGGAAGCAAATTTATATGTAATTTTTCACCAGTAAAAAAAGTTTAAAGATATCAATCATATACAAAAAAATATACCATAAAGGAATGACATTTGAATGTTTATGAACACAAGAGAAAATAACATTATGCAACTAGGAAACACATGAAATTAAACAACATCACTTTGTTTTTATTTTTGTTTGTTTTTGTTTGTTTTTTTTCCTATAGTCAAGATTTTATAAATTCCCTTACATCACCACCTGACTAGGGTGTGACAGGGGTTTTCAAAACAATAAGTTTTGTTACTACATTGGTTTTGCATTATGATAAACAAAATAAAGAAATAATAATATATGATAGTAATAAACACTTTCATTCATCTTTCAAACACACTCTTACATTTTGTTTTTCAAAAATATTAAATTGCTCCTGACATATTGTATTTAATCAAAAAAGCTGATAAAAGAATTTCATCACTATATAATTACATTACTTCAGTTTTTCATTGAAATGTTACAATATGATTGGCTATGAAGTGGTCACATGATTATAAAAGAGATGTTTCGCATCCAAATGAAACTCAAACCCGAACTTGCACGTGCCTCCATGACGACGTCAGATATTTTAACAATCAATGGCGTAGTAATTTCCAACAGCAAATAATCTAACACAAATAAAATTCACAACGAAAAATTCAACTATATTAAATTTGGTGTGATTTAAATATAATTATAAGAATTGAATGCATTCTTTTGAAGTTTCATTGGGGTATGAAAGTGTTGATCGAACTACATTTTCAACATGAAGCACTTCATTGAAAATGTACTTCGGTCAACACTTTCATATCCCAATGAAACTTCAAAAGAATGCATTCAATTCTTAAATGAAACAAGCAAACAAAAAATATTATGATTAGTTGAAAATATATTGTAGGGGGGGGTGGGGGTCCACATTTTTTTCAAATGCTAAAATGGTATTGTTTTTCTTTGATATATGTTGTTCAAGTGAATGGTACCACATCATTTTATGTGTAAATTCTACAATATTTAGCCTTAAAACATCACTTTGTTTGCTGTTCCTCATTCGACACACTTGTCACAACTCGGTGGATACTGAGAGAAGCTGATTAACCGTCAGGTTTAATAATTGTCATCCAACACACAGTAATGTTTAGGAGCCATCGTGGCTGTGATCATATGGTAGTTGGATTTACATCTACCCATGCAATCAGTGGCTGTTGAGATCATATGGTAGTTGGATTTACATCTACCCATGCAATCAGTAGCTGTTGACGTTAATGTTGCGAGTTTGAATCCAATTAATGGCAAAAAGGCATACTTGATACAACCTTGTCTGAGGAGAGGATATATATAGGCTAGTCCTGCTATCCAATCCTTTTCAGTACTTTTCTGAATAAAATATGTTTAAATTAACCTGATAAAGTTTGTCAGTGAATTATGGCAAGTCTGTGTTTTTTCTAGGTACTCTGCTTTTCTCCATTAGTTGAACTGACGGCTACAATATTACTTAGTTAACAACCAATTAACTTTTAGGGATGGGGCGTAGTGCCGGATTTAGGACAAATGAGGCCCTGTGCTAGTTAAGTTATGAGTTATAAGTTAAGTTACTTGGGCCCTGAAGTAGGTAGACCCGGTGGGCAGTCAGGCACACCTGAGCACAATGGTAAATCTGGCACTAATGGGGCTATATTATAAATATTAATTGAAAGATGGAAAATATAAATTAACTGAACCCTGCAGTTTTCAACAAGAAATTTTAGTAAGATCTGAAAGAAAATACAGAAGACAAGAAAAATAATCTGATTTTTGCTCCGCATGAATAAAAATTTCTGGCTTGTTGGAAAAAACATCCCCCTAAAAGATAAATGGTCGATCTATTAAGTATTTTTGAAAGTGATGTTAGACACCTGTAACCTACAGGTAATAAATCATTCCTACTAGATCTTTTATATACTTTGACTAAAAAAGATACTTAAAATGTTTTGATTGACAAGATCATTTTTAATAGTGACTATAATATTATTTTACAGGGAAACGTTTTGGTGAAAACAATCTGGAGGAGGCAGAAATGCACAGCAGACTGAAGGCTATTGAAAGAAATGATGGATCTTTAATGAATAAAAACCATGGTGATGTTGAAATGTATATTGTTGATAAGATTCAAGAAGAGTTGAGGAAGAATGTATTCAGAGATGTAGAAGCCACGCCTCTAAAAATTCAAAACCCGCTAGATGCCAATACCATGACAAAATCAACTGAGAAGACTCCAGTTTCATCTGACATGACTTTTTTAAAACCTTTTATTTGTTCCTTATGCGGCAAATGTTACACTGCAAATAGTACTTTAACAATACACATGAGAACACATACAGGAGAAAGGCCATATGTATGTCCAACGTGTGGAGCAGGATTTAAACGAAAATGTGACGTGAAAAGACACATTAAGTCTCATTTAGGAAATAAACCATACGTTTGTGGGGAATGTGGAAAAGAATTCAGTCAGAAAAGTGGACTCAATGAACATGTTGCAATACACACTGGAGGTAGAGAGAGGAAACACAAATGTCACATTTGTAGTCAAGAATTCTGTAATAAATCAGGTTTAAATGTGCATTTGATGAGACACACAGGAGAGCTTCCTTTTGTTTGTACCATATGCAAAAAAGGATTTAAGCAAAACTTTGAATTAAAAAATCATGTCTTACGACATATACAAAATCCACATATTTGTAAAATGTGCGACAGGGGATTCAAAGATGTGTCTGCTTTAGAGAAACATTACAAGACACACACGGGAGAGTTGAAATATATTTGCCACATATGTGATAAAGGGTTTAATGACAGTAGCTCACTTACGAGACATATCAGAATACACACAGGTGAAAAACCGTTTGCTTGTCAAACATGTGGCAAGAAATTTTCTGAAAGTCAAAAATTACGGAGGCATATGAGGACCCATACTGGAGAAAAACCTTATGTCTGTATTGAATGTGGTAAAGGATTTAGTCAGAGAGGACACATGATTGAACATATAAAGACACACAATGATCAAAATTTGGTAACTGATAGCAAGAATGATGTTGATAAAGATATTCAAGATAAAAAGGACTTGCAATCACAAACAATCGAGCCAAAAGAGGGAACATCACAATCACAAACAATCGAGCCAAAAGAGGGAACATCACAATCACAAACAATCGAGCCAAAAGTGGGAACATCACAATCACAAACAATCAACCCAAAAGTGGGAACCTCATGTATCTATAGCATCTGTAAGATATGCAATGAATTGTTTTTTGACTCTAGCCTATTGGAGAGGCACATGAAGACACATTCAGATGAAAATATCCACAATTGTTCTAAATGTGATCACAAATTTAGTACTGAAGATGAATTACAAATCCACGTAAAGACGCATGACCTAGATATGACAAACGTATGTGTTACATGTGGTAAAAGATGTCCTGATGCTAGTTCTTTAGTGATACATGTACGAACACATACAGGAGAGAAACCACATGTTTGTACTATCTGTGGCAAAGGTTTCACTCATAATGGTAATTTGAACCAACATCTTAGGATGCATCTGGGTGATAAGCGATATGAATGTGAGAAATGTGGGAAGAAATTCACGCATAACGGAAACTTGCACCAACACATGAGAATACACGACGAGGTTAAGCCTTACGTGTGTCCTACGTGTGGGAAAGGGTTTACCCATAATCCCCACTTACTGGATCATCTTAATGTACATAATGGTGAAAAACCTTATATATGTACCACATGCGGCAAAAAGTTTACTCATAGTGGTAACCTGCGGCAGCATGTTAAGATTCATGCAGGAAGAAAACAGTATGTATGTACAACGTGTGGCAAAGGATTTAACCAGAATTGTAACTTGAAAGTACACATGAGAATCCACACGGGTGAAATGCCATTTTCTTGCAATATATGTGGCAAAGAATTTAGCAATGGTGGCAATTGTCAAAAACATATGAAACAACATTTCTCTTAAAAAAAACTGTTACTGGAACAATAGACCATTGACACATTTCTGATTTTGATTCTAAAATTATAGATTTTACAAGAGTTCTTTCCCCTTATGACGGGCAACAGGATCCTCCTTTATGCAAACTATACTGAAAATAACATATTTTTTTTACCCATAATCTTCAGAAAATTTTAATGTTGTAACAATATATGAATGCTCTGTTTGGTTTAAAATTATCCTCTTGATTTTTGAAAAGTTCAAATATCTACAAATTTTGAGAAAATTATGCTCAAATTTGTTGTCCTTTCAATCGCTCTTTCTATAATATTTATACCATTATAAGGGAATTATTATATAGATAGCTGTGAATTACAGAATTTTCCGAGTTAAATAAAAATGATAATTTCACAGTGAAATTATCATTTTTAATTTCACACCATTTCGTTGTCGACGTCATATGAAGACTTCCAGTTTGAAACGTAAAGATTAGACATTATTTGGCTTCGTGTATGCTTCAATTTTGATCAAATTTAACTAAAATAATATTTCAAGGTAAGCATTTTAATTATTTTATTGTCGTGAGTGGCGCCATGTTTTTTGAAGCGATACACATTATAGTACATTTGTATATTCCTACGCTACACACGTACTATAGTGCAATTAAACTCATTTTATATTAAATTTGATTCGAAACATTTCTTTATCTATATAATAAATACTATAACTAATTGACGAGTTTCATTAACTCATGACCAAATAACGTTGTAACTCACTCATGCACTACGTGTATCAGTGAGTTGCTGCGTTATTTGGTCATTCGTGACATATTTTTGATAATGAAACTCGTCAATTAGTTATAGTATAAATAACTTGTATGAAAAGATATAAAAACCTAATTTTAGAATGATTATAGGGAATTTGCAAATGGTCTTATTAACAAGTAGAAATACAAGACTATAAATTACACCTGTTTAAGAGAGAGGAATCATTATCGCTATTTTGCGGTGTTTTCCTTTGATCTTGCTATCTGAGAATTTCCCATCTCACGCTAGTAGAGTGAGATGGAAAATTATCGCCAGTAACTATGCGTTGTCAAGGATGCACGTACGTAATATTATTGCTGTTTTCTAATATGACGTTATAACTTCTGCTTAATGACGTCGCATTACCAAATCCTTGATAATAAGTGATTAACGATATAAAATAGTAATTGTGTTTAAAAAAATGTCAGTATCTCAACAAAAATTATTTAATTATGAATACAAAATAGCGATAAAATAATTAACGATGTTTTTTAAAACTCGAGGACGTTTCTCAGTCATCTCTCATCTCAGGGCTTCGCCCTTCGATGAGAGATGACTGAGAAAAGTCGTCTTGTTTTAAAAAAACATCGTTAATCACTTAGTCTTGCCATTTAAAATATATTATTTATATGCATTTTGTACCAGGTAATTTATGGTTATTGTTTATATCATGCCTAT
>MJUT01006171.1:694922-706531 GCA_002080005.1 Gigantidas platifrons | reverse complement strand
CTTTGACTATTTCAATTACGGAAGACGGACCTCAACCAGGAAAAAATGAACACCTGAATGAAATAGTGTTGTAATTAAAGATCATGTGCGTGATATAGAAGTTTAAAAGAATTTCAATGGTTATTATAAATGAGGTTGAAACAAGTCACATTTTGATATCGATTCGGTTGTATTTCACTTTGACTATTTCAATTACGGAAGACGTGTGAATTGCTTCAATCTCCACATAGCACTAGGTCAACAGTTATCATAGATTAGTAGGTGATGGTAATCATCCATGTAATTGGCTCAGTGGGGTGTAAAATTTCACCGGAGGCAATTTCTTGGCATGAAACAACTAATTAACTAGTGTCCGAAGATGATAGTCGTCCAGTGGTAATTCCAGCAAATATACTAATTCTGATTCCATTCAAGATAGTAGTGGGTCATTTGTCTCTTTTGGTGACCGGAAGTGCTATGCTATTAATATAGGAATGTGTTAACCCCCTACTGGTTAGCCCCTTCCAGAGGCTAACTCTAGAAAACCCCACATCTATAGTTAGACAATAGAAAATTCCCAGTCTTTATAATTAGACAAATGGAAATCCAATAA
Organism: Gigantidas platifrons; assembly: GCA_002080005.1. Lineage (NCBI taxonomy): Eukaryota > Metazoa > Mollusca > Bivalvia > Mytilida > Modiolidae > Gigantidas > Gigantidas platifrons. The sequence continues at coordinate 705,939 of MJUT01006171.1, read as the reverse complement.
TGTTATGACGGGTTACGACCGCTATTGTTTTTATTGAGATATGTGTAATAAAGATATAAAAAAGGGGGGGGGTCTTTTGAGTGTAATCATATTGTGATATAGATTTTAATATGTTTCACTGTGTACATCGTGTCGCTTATCCAATGGTCATATACAAAAAGATATAAATATATTTAATAATTTAATATCTCCGTCAATATAGACAGGCGTGGGTCGGAGAGCCATCCTCACGCATGCCTTTACAACATATTCCTAACCTTAACCATTAATACATCTAGATATTAGAAAATACGAAAGCCGTCAAACACTCGACAATATCTTCAACCTCACGAAAGGGACAATAGTATGCTATTTTTCGTGCAGGGGCGTAAATTGCCGAGACTTGAAGTTAGCCTTTCCGAGATAGTTTACTCTCACTGATAATAAAATCAAAGATTATTTACATCGCGGGCAGATATCCACGAATTGAATTTCTTTGGCCAGTGTAGCCATTTAATTAAATATTGTACCTTATCTAAGCTCTTCATAAATGATCTTCCTAACATTTTTGATGATAGTTGTAGCCCTGTGTGCCTTCTGACAAGGAAACTTCATTGTCTACTTTATGCTGATGATAGTTGTAGCTCTGTGAGCCTTCTGACAAGGAAACTTCATTGTCTACTTTATGCTGATGATAGTTGTAGCCCTGTGAGCCTTCTGACAAGTAAACTTCATTGTCTACTTTATGCTGATGATAGTTGTAGCCCTGTGAGCCTTCTGACAAGGAAACTTCATTGTCTACTTTATGCTGATGATAGTTGTAGCCCTGTGAGCCTTCTGACAAGGAAACTTCATTGTCTACTTTATGCTGATGATCTGGTGTTGTTGACAGAGATCCCGCAAGGGTTACAAAATTATCACATTACTGTGATGAATGGGGTCTTCAGATAAATATTTCTAAAACCAAATCTTTAGTTTTCAACAACACTGGCAGACCAACATCCCATAAATTTTATATTAATAATATTCCTATAGAAAATTGTAGGAATTATGTATATCTAGGAGTAACCTTTTCAATATCTGGTAGTTTTACAGAAGCCAAAAATAATTTATATCATAAAGGCTTGAAGGCTCTTTTCAAGGTTAAAAAATGTTTTCTAGGACACTCCCCAAAGATTAAAACCATATTACATATATTTGACCATACAATTAAACCCATAGTTATGGGGTTCCTGGGCATTGGTCCGAAGGTTCATTAGTCCGAAGGGTCATTGGTCCGAATGGTCATTGGTCCGAAAGGTCGATAGTTTGAGACTAGCAGCCGCAAGTGATAAAGTTTACCAGTTGCTTGCCCGTGGTCGGTGGTTCTATCCGGGTACTCCGGCTTCTTCCACCACTAAAACTGGTCGCCATGATATAGCTGAAATATAGCTGAAAGTGGCGTTAGACACCGAAAATCATCAATCAATCGATGGTCCGAAGTGTTCATGGCTCAAAAATATTTAAACAAATCAGACAAAAGGGCACATGTAAACTCGATTTAACTGTATATATGTTCCAAATATTATGAGTAAAAGTCTTATCTTTCAAGAGCTATATGTGTGGATTTTCCAGAAAATGTTCAACATCCAGCTTCCTTACATCGCTTGGTCATCCCCGATTGAATCTTAAAGGCGTGATAGAAAATAAGAAAAACTGAACGAGCAACCAAGAACCAACATCTAATGACATATATAAACCCCTAGAAACAAGAAGCGAACATCAACATTCAAAAAATACAACCAATACATAAACACATGCGAACAACACGAACTCCCGATAGAAAGGGAATGCAACAGGCGCTCCGGAATTTGTAGGCAGTTTCAAAGAATATAGCAAATTCTTATTTGTATAAATATATTTCCATGTTGTATTTGTATTTTGAATTCAATCGCACACGTAATTGACAATTCTAAACAACAAGCAATCAATTCAAGGCGAAAAGGGGAGCGTAGCTATAATCCGACAGCCCGTTAAGCCGACAGCCCGCTGATCCGACAGTCCGATAGTCCAACAGCCCGATAGTCCGACAGATGTGTTTGTTTTTCACTTTCACCGTTCAAGTAAGAACAGCAACAAAGTAAAAATTTACAGAAATACATCTAATGATCTAAAGCTTTAGTTTGACCAATTTTCTTGAATATTTGCTTGAATTTGTACTTGTATGACGGAATTTTTTCATTCACTTAAATGAAGTAATAGAAAACTTCTTTAATTCAATGATAATCTTAAAGTGACTACCACACGATTTTCTTGGGGGTATTTTGGATCAAATTAAATCTTTTCCTCTTCTCCGTTAAATTATTATTTTTCAGACAGAGCCGATGTACATAGCAGGCAATTTGTTCCGGACTGATTGAGTGATTGTTGTTTAACGCCAAATCCGCAACTTTTCAGCTATATCATAGGGAGAACAAGTAAATTTTCAATAACATGATGATGAGGTCCGCTTTGAACTAGATCAAAACGCTGAGTTGGATTTTTATAGTGCTAGCTCACTGAAACAACAGTCTGGGGATAGACATGTCGCTCCACTCGGACACATTATTCTGATTCCGAGCTAACCAGTCTTTGTTCTTTCTCCTTAATGCTGCGTGCTTAGCGGAGAAACAACAAATACCAATTGTATAGTCTTTGGTTTGACCCGACCGGGGCCCGAATCCACAATATACCGCACTCGAAACGAGCACGCTAACCATTACTCCACCGATGCGATTTGTTCCGGACTGGAAAGACTGTCTTTGCTTGATGAACCAACGGGAACAAAAGGTAAAGGCTACGTATTCCGGATCTAGACAATATACTCTACAGTAAATGTCTTGAAAATTAATTTGATGAAAATATTTTTAATATATGCTACAGTAAATCTTATTACAATCTTTCAACACCAGTTTTTAATATCTGCATCAGTAAACCACAATAAGAATGTTGCAATGCCAGTTTGACGACGGATCTTGCTTTCACACACAAAACTTGATTAGGCGAACATTTCTCATAGAGAACATATATTTTATTTTCATAGAATAGCTTATTAAATGTACTTAGTCTGTCGGACTACCGGTTTGTCGGACTACTGCACCGTCGGACTATCGGGCTGTCCGATTATAGGTCTGACCCCGGCGCAAAGTTGTAGGTCAAATCAGTGCATGCCTGCCGCAATTAAGACATAAGTACGATTCCCGAGTCTAGTCACTATATAAATAAAAAATTGCAGAATTTTAGTTGACAATGCCCATTGACAGATAGTGATGATTTTCTGACTCCTAAAGTCTTAAGTTACGGCCGTCTAATATGAAAGGCGGGCTGATTAAACTAGATCTATAATGCATTATTATGTATTTGTAAAAGACAAATTCCCTTCTCAAAGAAACGTCTATCAATACGCAGGGTGAACCGACAGGTCAGAAGTATGTTATATACGACATTGCAAGGCATATACAATGAAAGGCAAGTTGTCAATTACGATTAGTTCATAATTAGCCTGTTTATTTTATCCCAGAATCTACAAATATATAATACATATATATGTATACATAAATATAGAAAGGATGAAAAGGACAAGCCACGAAATTGCGTGTTATTGTGTGTAAAGTATTAAAAAGTTTGTATTCGTCGTGTGATAGAAAACAAATTGTCAGGCAAACTGTCGAAAAGGATGTATTATTACACGAGAAAACGTGGCAACCATTTCTATCAATGTTTTATGCAATTCTCATAAATTTGTAGTCTCGAGATCGTTCAATATTCGATTTTGCTCGGACCTTTCGGACTATCGACCCTTCGGACTATTGACCCTTCGGACTATTGACCTTTCTGACTATTTACCCTTCTGACTATTGACCGTTCGGACCATTGACCCTTCGGACTAATGAACTGACACGATTTTTATCGTGTCATCGAACAATTTCTTATTGTATCATAAGCAAAAAATCAATTGATTTTAATCGTATCAATTTTTCTCTGACCGCCTAGCGTTGGTTGTTTCCAATTTCTTAATGAAATACAATTCGACCGTTATATTGGTATTAGAAGGAAGCTATATCAGTAATATATTACATGATATCAATCGATGCCCCGAAAATAATGTGCAAAGGGATAATATTTGCGTAGAAATGTCGGAAATATTGATATTTTACACATTTCATTTATCAAATATTCATGTAAAGGAAATATAAGGTAATGAATGTTGTATGTATAAAATTTTCAATCTATATCGAACCGTTTGATGCTTAGTTTCACTCATGAAAGTAAAAGAACGTAGAAATTAAGAAAATGTTACCCTGACGTGACTTTCTCTGTTGATATCTATCTTAACCGTATCATGCTGATTTTGCTCAAAATGATACAAAGCGGTTGATCGGTGTGATGAATAAATGAGTGAAATAGATGATCTATAGAATAGGTCAAATCCGCGTACTACTAAACATGTACACTACTTCCGGTGAGCTCCGCCATGTCGGATTTTTCTTGATCAATCTTTAAAAATTGGTCATTTTCATATCAAATTGGAAGTAATATGAACACAAATTAAACTGTTAGGACCTCGATTTTCGGAAAGATTCATTATTCAGCTTCTACAGGATATCAGCAACATTTTTTTTCATATTAATTTTATTGATCAAATTTGACAATATTACAACGACTGAATTTACAAATTATCGTAAATTAATATAACCCGAATAATCCAGTCGTTATATTACGCTCCCGCTGGTCGCTACATTAAGTGGATAGAGGGCGCTGAATTATTCGAGTTAAAATTAATAGGGATTGTACATGATTTATCGAGGTTTTTATGCACTTTTTAAAAATTGATTTGGAAGTATTTTCTCGTTAAATTAAAATACATATAACATTTTCTTATGGATAAAAATTTCAAGATTATGTGGATATCAGCAACATTTTTTTATATTGAGCAGATGAAAAAAGGAACTGGATATCAGAATGGGCAAAAATAAAAAAAATCAATACGAGAAAAGTTTGTTAAGAAATTAAAATCAGAGGATAACGAAAAGATAAAAAAATCATTAGGTTTAAAAATAGATAGTAATTTGAATATTAGAAATCATAATAATAAAATAATTGTTCCAAAAGAGCTGAAACTGAAGAATATCCAGAAAGAAATACGTAAACCAATCACGCCAAAATGTCAATTAAAATGGGATACATTGTATGAAAAGAAATTTAACTGGATATCTATTTGGTATATACTGAACAAGATTAAATGTAAACAAAGCATTATCCAGTTCCAATGGAAATGCTTGCATAACATTGTCTATTCAGAATATAGATTACAAAAAATGGGAAAATCAAATGGTCAATGTCATTTTTGTAAAAATGAAATAGAGTCCCTATGCATTTGTTTTACAGATGTCATAAAATTAAACATGTCTTAGATGAACTAAAACACATTTTTAATAAAAANTTTGAAAAGAATATAGTACTTGTTGAGGAAAACTTAATCATTGGGGTGTATGAGGGAGAAATAACTGAAGATCTACTTTTAGTGAATTTGGTAATTTGTATATTAAAATGGGTAATTTGGAAAGCAAGAAATTATATAAAATATAATAAAAGCATTTACTGGGAAGCAATAATTATCACAAATCTAAAAAATGAACTTAGAAGTAACATACAAATGATGATTAAAAACACAGAAGTTCGAAACTTATATAATATTAGGAAATTACAGTTATTATTGGATACATTATGAAGTTAGTTGTATTAATTATTTCTTTCATTGTTTACTGTATAAAACTGTATGTTTATAAATTGAATATGAGAGATAAAATATGATTTATTTGCTGATGGTATTGTATTCTTACTACCAGTATTTATTATTAAATTATATTGTTCATTGTAAATATTTGTAAACCTTTGAGGTTTCCTGGCATCCAGAGGTAAATTGTCCACAGGTGTAATATAGATATAATAATATATATATATATATATATAAACGTGGTGGATTCAACTGTTTTATAGAATATTTGCACAGAAAATGATTAACTCTCTTTTATGATATTGAAAATGCTTAAGAATGCTTAAGAAACGTGTATTTATTGGATTTGTATATTAAAACAATAATTGTCTTGTTCTATAATTATATACATTGTTGTACAATTATCTATTTCTATCCAAAATGACTAAACATTTGGTACAAATCAATTATTTCCTCTGTTGAAGTATATGATAAACATATCATAACATGTAATTTTTCATATCATACCCTTTATCAGCCCTCGTTCATATATCATCACTTGAGCCTATCGGCTCTCGGGCTGATAAAGGGTATGATATGAAAAATGCTATGTAATAATCTATATATATTGAATAGTGTATGCATGATCAATGTGATATGTAGCTTCAAACATACACAAATAAAGATCAAAGAGTCTATGGGGTCAATTATTGGGTCCAATGATAGATTCCAATGTCAAAAATGTCAAAAGTGGCATGCTTCACTACTGAGATATGTATGTTCAAGCTTGCACAAATTGCGGCCCCATGTTCTGTGGCTTCCAAGACATTGTGACCAGGGATAAAAATACGCTGCAATTGATAAAACAAATCTATTTAGTTAACAAGCAGGAATGGTAATGCATGATCTGTTGGTACGATATCGTTCAATACATGAGCTTTATCAGGTTAACGATACAGCTCTCTTTGAGCCTCTAGTTCTTAAAGGAGAAAGTAAGCTTAGCTCCTTCCGTTTTTCTTGTTTTGTGTGTTTGGATAATTCCGTATTTTCTAACGTCCAGAAAAGAATCTTCTCGGATCTAGATTATTCAGAAATTGTTTTTGATATATTTAAACAAACAATATCAAAATTATTAATTTTGCATTTCAAATATTTTTCTTCTCTAGGTGGTCTCACACTCATGTTTCTGTTGTACATGTACAAAATGTATATATATTTCTATATTGGATTTGTAATTATATATGTATGTCTTCTCTGCATCGTTGTAATTATATATGGTTTACGAGAATAAAGATGGTAAATAATGTAAAATTCTAGTCCCAATTAATTGGGGCTTTTGGGTGTTTTTTTTCATTTATTTATTTGATTTTCAGGTCGTGTAAGATCTACTTCATAAAACTCTGAATTTTTTCTCTTAATGACCATTGAATGGTTATGAGGTAAAGATTAGCCAATCGGAAACAATAATCAATTGAACTTTTACTGACTACTAATTTACTTTTTACCGTTTTGAATATTGACGTCGTATGTCACAATAAACGTGGTAGTCTGCTCAGACACATTCAATTTTATTTTAGCAATATTTTATTATTGCAACTTTAATTACAATTAATCAATGGAAATGTGGAAATTTGGAATAATAATATTTGTTTTTCAGTATTCAAATGCAATAGTTGGTAAGTCTACTAATACTTTGTTTTCAAATATGGTTCTTTATAGGAAACACACACTGTAAGCGTATACCATATTGTCAAATTTTAGAAAGAAAATTGAAAAAATATATCTTAATGTTTGCAAATATCTGAAAATTTCGTGTTAGTAATTATACAGTGTAGAATTAGTAAGAAAGGATATGGATGTAAATAAACACGAGAGATTATCCAACAATACGCTTAGACACGAATAAAAGTAAAGATAGAGTGCTTATTGCAGTTCTGCATTTCACAGTCACAGTATGGTCTTCGACATTCAAAACTGAACATGTAGTTAAGCATGTCATACACTGTCTTACAGTTAAATAATTGCCATTAATTAATTGTGGTTTATTTGTCCACTACTAGTTCAGAATTGTGATGGCAATTCATGCTTCAGTCCATTAAATTACATATAATTAGATACTCGACTGCATGTTCCAATATCATAGACTAGTTAAGACTAACTAAAGTTCTTGACATGACAGCACGAATAAAAGCAGTTATAAAGGGAACGCTTAAGCAGTGATGATCGACAATTCCACAAATGTCAAATCTTTAGTCCTAACTTCAAATCATTAAACAAGAAAAGGGAAAAAAAGACCAGGACACATGCAGATGAAAATCCATGTTACATTTTTATAAATTCTTTGATTTTCTCTATCTCTTGTATAAATTCACTATGAGGTAGAACGCTTGCGACTGGAAAAAATGACTTCGTGTAATAAAATGTTTTCCGGTTAAATTCGTACAACTGGAAATGCAATTAGTAGATATATGATTTTAACATTTTATTTTCGATATAAATGTCATCAACTTGATAAATTATATTCTTTCGATTTCAAAAGTTATCAGGTTAGTTAGATAATCTATGAAAAAAATCAGCCAGTTCGTGTTTTCGACTTTTGTAAAGACCAATTAAGTGCTAGGAGTCTGTCATTTTCATCAGTTACTTAATTGGAGTTCCTAATTGATTGTTTTTCTCTTTTGTCTATAACAATATAAAGGTGATATCCGTGATGATCGACCATATCTTGTCTTTCTTTGGTGGCGAAATGGAGAACAAAAACATACCATACTGTCTGTTATTATAACGTTAATCAGATGTGCTGTCTTGTTGGCAAACGGAAAACTGATCTCTAATATCGTCTGTCAGAAACGATATAGAATACAGTATCAAGTAGATCAATACGATTGTGTTAAACAAGAATCAATAAAAATAAAAAACAAAAACAAAAAATAAACCGTCGGAACAGTTCCAAAATCCAACAGAAAAATCGCAGAATCAGAACTAAATAAATAAATAAATAAATAAATAAAAATCTTTATTTAGAGAAAGTAACTTATTTGGATTATGCCAATTTTCAATAAGGCTCTCTGGAAACAATACATCAGTACATGGACATAGATATCAGCAAAGTATATATAACACAATAACATATTCACATATTTTAAATAATATAACGCAAACAATTAAAAAAAATCAGTTTATCAAAAATTTAATAATTTGTAAGAGTTTTTGAATTCAAATACAGTTTTCGAGGTTTTAATTTCATTTGGTAGTGAGTTCCATACTTTTGGCCCACTAAATGAAAAACTTGATTTGTATAATTCTGTATTTGGTTTCGGAACAAGGAAATTGTCTGATGATGAAAATCTGTTATCGTATGACTCCTTGTTATTTGCAGAAACAATACGATTTGATAAATATTCCGGGGCGAATTCATTTTTAGATTTATACATTAATAAAGCCTTGTGATAAAGTATTCTTTTCGTAATTGGAACAATCCCACATTCCCGAAACAGTTCGCTAGATCGTTTTTTAAAATCGTGCTCATCTAGAATAATTCTTGCAGCCCTTTTTTGTAATTTTAGTAAATTTTCAAGTAAATACTTACTACAACCCCCCAAATTTAACAACAGTAATCTCAGTGAGGAATAATATATGCATTATAAAACAGAATTCTCGTTTTGTGATTTAAGTATTTCTTAATTCTCCTGAGCAATGCTAAAGATGAATTTACTTTTTTAATAATGTGATTTATGTGTTCAGTCCAAGAAAATGTTGCATCAACGAAAACACCAAGGACCTTTTCACACTGACTTCCATTTATTTGATGGCCATTGATAGATATATCAAATATTTCATCAGATGAGGTACAAAGTTTCTGTTTTGAACCAATACACATGGTCTTTGTTTTTTATACATTTAAAACCATTCTATTTTAATAACTATAATAATCGATACTCATAGCACATAGTAGATTCATGATCTATCACTTTCCTGGCTTGACACATGCACTTTAATCTATAGTGTCGCTTTAGGTACCCAAACCTTCCTTCTTAGTGAAATGATACAGAAACGATATATATGACTGCAGCAACGTTAAATGTCGCACCGACGCTAAATGTTGCACCTGACGTTAAATGTCGCAAGGCTGACGCTAAATGTCGCAACCAACGCTAAGTGTCGCAAAACCACCTGACGTTAAATGTCGCACCTTTAAAGCTAAATGTCGCAATATTTTGAACTACCGCTATATGTCGCAACCTCAACGCTAAATGTCGCTCTCTTTAATAAGCCAAAATGAATTATCAATTTGATATTTTAAGGTTTCACATCTATATAGTTAGAAACAAGATATAAGTGGTTTACGTGGTCATTAATGAATGTTCATTCGTTCATGTTGATGTTTAGTCTTCATTTGATACCATATTTATAACTGAAACATTTTATACTGAATTAATATCAATCATTGTTATATTCCAATTATTTTAGAATTTTACACATAAATTATGTTTGGAAATTTAAATGGACTCAACTCCAGATAAACATTCAAAAATAATAAATAATGAGATTGACCTTTGGAAAGCACACATTTGAGTAATAATAAATATGAGTTATGACAAAAAATAAAGGTTCCAGATGATTTGTTCTTTAAAAGGATAACACAAGCCTATTGAAAAAGTCTATAGAGTAATCATCGACAGTTATGTCAAGAGTGAAAAGTGATATTTTATATAGCTGTAAAGTTGAACTAGACACGCACGGAAAGTTACAGTACCGTTAGAAAAAAGTAGGTCGTGTTATGCCTTTAACGGATGATGTGTTTTGGATAAAAAGGTGTATATACATGAATCAATTCACCGGGTTAAAACTGTGTCGTGTTTCTTAATGGCATCTAATGTATAAAGAGTGTGAAATCAAGCGAATCAAACAAGAGAAGATTACATCAAGAGACAACTACGGTAAGTATATGCAAATGTGCCATCATTAAGAGACCGGTTACTTGAAACATAGTTTTAACCACAGGGGCTAGGTGCGTCCGAAATTTTTGTTTACTAAATAATACAACAAGGGGAGGAACTCGCTTGCTTCCATTTTTTTAAGTGGTCGTGTTAAATTGATCGTAATTTGGTAACGCCTTAATATTTTCAAAAAATGTTTTCACCAGTCGAAAGTAAAGTAATTTTCCTTTCCAAAGAGACCCCAGTTGTTAGTGTAGGCCTCTGAACTGCTGAGGTATCATACACGAACCAAAACAAAACGGCGTGAAAATCCGAAGTCGGACACGAGATGGGTGGCCCACTTCACATCTGTGTACAGACTTTC
>MJUT01006171.1:595145-605903 GCA_002080005.1 Gigantidas platifrons | reverse complement strand
GTGCCACGAGCGCCTGTGCGTACACAGTATGAGTGAGTATCTAGTTCCATGTTATCATTTTTAGTCTAGTACACATTTACATACATTTTATTTTGTATTTTTTACGAACGATTAAAGACGGTCTTCATGGTGCCATCAGTGAAATCAAAACACAGTATATTACTATACCGGGGACAGCTGTGTTATCATGTCCATACGAAAAAAATGCATCTCTAAAATGGCTACAAAGAGATTTCTTCATATACCAGAATTCGAAAATTCATCCGAATTTTATAGGAAGGTTTAAAGTCATCAACAAACCAGAAGACAAACAATATGAGTTGCAGATATTAAACACGACCGAAGAAGACCTTGGTTTATATGTATGTCAGACACAACTCGGCTCAGATATTAATGAAACTAGAGTTACATTGAAACTGGCAGGTAAAATCATATAATTTAAGTCAGGTGATGTTTAACAAAGGTTTTGCGTCTCATCGCCGCCCAAAATGAAAAAAAAAACATGATACATTAACATTCGTAAATAGTACATAAAAAATGAATTAATAAGATCAAACACAAATGCATGAAATTAAGTAAGAGGGTGGACACATCTTGTACACTAGGAGTCTAGGACAGTCCCGTATTAAAGCTCTTGAGAATTAGATATGGTTATAACGAAAATAGTATATATTGTCTAATTTAGACAACAGACATCGACAGCCGATATTTTAGAGGGGTGCGCGTGACACTTGAAGGCAATAATTTATAACTGGAAAGGTAATATGTGTGACAAGTCATTGGGGTTTTTACTCATTTGATAGTGATGTTTTTAAAGATAGATAACTGTATTTTTGATAAATAGAGAAATGTGCATTTTTCTGTTTTCTGAAAAAAGGTATCTTTGTTTACTTAATATGTAGCGAGTGAGTCGGTGAATGATTGTTGTTTAACACCAAAAGTGCATTTTCAGCCAAATCTTGGCGAGAACATGTAACTTTTGGTCAGATAATGTTGATGTCTGTTTTGTACTAGACCAACACATTTAGATTTTTACAGTGCTAGTTAATAGGCTATGACGTACTTCTGCCCTGCCTGTGGATCTTCTGTAATGATATAGCAGGAAACAACGCGTGTCCTGCAACAATCACAAATTAAATGAACAACAAAAACACGTCTGCTGTTATTTCTAACATTTATTTAAGACACAGATAATACATAAAACAAATCCGGACAAAGTACAAGCGGAGATAACTTTTACACAAACTTACGAGACCATACAAATAACTAAATAACATCCCGCCCCACAAAGAAAAATTTACAATGGTCCGAATGTTTTTGTAAATAGATGAAAATGTTAAAGATACAATAAACTATAACTTTTCATAAAAATATCTGAAAAATACATAAAAACGATAACTGAGCATTCTCCAAAAAATATCTACCATCCGTCGGCAATTACAATCAAGTACCGCATTGCAGAAAAACTGAGAATCTGTCATCGAAAAGTTTCCCCCTTAGGACTCCATGCACGCATTACTCTCACACAAAATTGAAGTCTGGTACCAGGTATCCACCACAGGATTTGCAATGCACGCATTACTTCCACACAGAGACAAACATACAACATAGCAATACAAAAAAAACTATGTATAACCGGATACTTTACCCAACATCCTCAGGAAAATTGTCATACATGTAGCTGAATAAAATATTGATATAGCCATCAGAGACCTTCAACTCTTAAAAATGGTATGATATATAACTCCTGTGAAAATATCATAAATTTCATATCAATTAAACAAAATACGACTATTCCCCTCTCCCTATCGCCCAGGACTCGTGCAACTCGCTCACAGTATATCAAAAAATATATAATGGAACATGTAAAATCTCCAGAAAAGAAAATATCAACCGAGGTTTTATTTATGACATACTATCACACTGCTACAGACACACGCCGGGTATTCGGCTGCACGGAAACCGGAGTTGGCAGTAAGAACGCGGGCGTCGATAAAAAAATTACAAAATATGTAAACGTTCTTTTCTTTAACATATTAATATTTTGCAATGAAATAATTTCGTACACTAAATGTGCATACAATAAAGTATTCACAGTCAAATTTTCATTGTGATAAAGTTAATAGTAAATCGGCAACACGATTGTTTTATCGACCTTTCTCAAATTGTTTTGATTTTCGAAATTAGATTACTTATACACAGTGAATGCCATTTTAAAAACAAATTGGACCTTTCTCTTTCCAAAAGCCTCCTACAACTTCTGTTAAAAATCACTTTAAAACATGCATGCAAATTTCTCATAGCCAACCGTTTATAGGTATAGGGTACGTCAGTTTGGCCACTTAAAACCGCGGATCAACTTGAAAGAATTCACACTTGGAACGCCGGCTTTGGCCACTAGGAACAAACAGGCTATCATTTCCCAATACTATATAATATGTCGATTAATACTATAGAATAGAATAATAGAATAATTTTATTTTTCCAAATCAGGTCCCCAAATGGGGCATTTACATTTAACAGTCATGATTGTTTAACAAATATAAAACAGTATATAACAGCAAAATCAGTACATATCAAGGACTAAACAATAAAATGATTTGTTGAACAATAACATAAATTGTCAATTAATATTGACCAATAAGGTATGTGCAGCTGTGTTGCTACTCTGGGTAATGAAAGTAATGTTTAATAGAATATTATTTTACTGCAATGGGCACCAAGGGACGGTGCTAAGGTTTGTTGAAATTGTAACAAAACCTCCTCGTGTCCAATGCAGGAAAACAATATGTATGTAATAAAATAATTAAAAATTATTATATGTTATCATTAATTATTCTGTTTAAAGATATAAAATAAAAAAGAGCATCATATTCAAACATATTAATAGTAACTGTAAAGGTCTCATTTCAGCTAAGGACACCAAGGGACGATGCTCAAGGTACTGTTATATGCAGACCTCCTCGTGTCCAGAGCAAAAAAGAGAGCCATGCTATTTCATGTTCTTTAGAATAAATGTTGCTATAGTAGTGAGGATTGATTTTTCCTCTGTATTTATTGACCAAACAACTTTGTCTTTTGAATTTGAACGTTTGAAATTAGGACAGCTTTTTGCTATCTCCTTAAGTAGGAGATTTCGGTCATTTTCAAGTTTATAACAGTGAAATAGAAAATGATATTCGTCTTCCACTTCCCCAGAGCAGCAACGCTCTCATTTTCTATCTCGTAGGAGAGTACCCTGGTATCTACCAGTCTCAATTTTCAATTGATGGCAGGAAATACGTAGCTGTTCAAGGCATCTACTCTGCTCAAAACTTTTTAGAACAGACAGATATTTTTCTCTGCCAAAGTTAGGTTTGAATGTAATATAAGTTCTAAGTTTTCCATTTGTTTGTTGAAGTATTTGGTCTCTCCACAATTCAATAAATGTTGACTTTAATTGAATTTTTGCTTTATTTTTGAAGCAACTTATCTTTATTCAAAAGTGGTCCAAATTTTTTAATTTCTGGTATTTGTTCTAAAATTGTATGGATTGAACCATACCAAGAAGTTATCATAGATTCGAAAAGTGTTTTAGATGTTATATATGCATCTTGAAGAATTGGAAATATTGAATCTAAAGTCTCTAAACGATGCCAGTAATTAAGCATACATTTTAATATATCATAATAAATTGGAAATCTTCCCAACTCTGACAGGACATCAAAATTTGTATACTTTTTATAAACTCCCAAAATAAATTTGCAGAATTTGGTATGTAGTAATTCACACTTTAAATTTGTATATATCTTATCCAATGTTATTGTTTCATTTCTAACTCTTGCTGTAGTTGGATTAAAACTCCCCCATACTTCACATCCATACTGTAAGATAGGTTTAATGGTTTAATTGTATGGTCAAATACATGTAAAATGGTATTAAAATTAGGATTTAGAGTTAATAAATCGCTATACAATTTGTAATAAGCCTTCAGTGCTTTTTTGTCCAGTTCATTTTGAGCAAAGGAGAATGAGCCTGATGCGCTGAAATACAATCCAAGATATTTATAATTAACAACAAAATCTAGTATTTTGTTTTCATACATGAATTTTTCTTGGATATGCCTGCCTGCCTTGTTGAACACCAGAACCCTTGTTTTATTAGGATTTACTTTTAGACACCAGTCTTTGCTATATTTTTGTAATTTGTCAAGTCTTGTTTTTAGCCCGTTAGCTGATGTTGAAAATAAAACCAAATCATTGACTTTTTCTGGCCTTTCCGTCCAACAAAATTGTTCCGCTTGATGGAATTATCCCATCTAATCTTGAAATACGAGGGAAAATCTTTAGTTAAATAAAATGAGACATTGGATACTTTGATTTAATTAATTTTTTAATCGACTCCTCTCGCAGCTCTGCTGCAGTTTTCCTGTTTGAACTTGCGTGCTTGCAAAAATGATATTTTTTTTTATTTATCATGGGAACCTCGAGTTTAGAAGCTAGAATTATAAGGTTTGTGAATAGTAATTTATCCAGAGTTCAGGAATCCAAATTAATTCCGGCAAGTTGACCACAAAATACTATTCGTTGGTAAATTTGGTGTCAAACTCTACCAATTTCATGCATTTCAGACATTTTACATAGACTGTTAAGGCTAGTGTAAGGGTTTGCCGCCTCGGATTTTCATACACTCCAGGAACCTCGAATATTTCACGGTTGTCATTCATTTTTATCTCATAGCAGGTACAGAACTGCATGTCATGTAGCAGCTTATTGTGTATATCTGTAATTGACGTTCTGCCAGTCAAGGCACACCTCCTGGTAACAGGAAGAATCTAATGAACTGTCCACCATTATCTGTTATTCATATACAATCCACCACTACATGTTATTAACTTATTATTTACACGACAATGACTAGAGTTTATCACGACATAAAATATAATATGTTAAAATCTAAAACACTAAAAATAATGTTTTAAGTGAACCTTGTGTACCCCAAGACCAAGAGTGAGTAAGTTATTACTGTCTATCTGCTATTAATTTCTTTCAATAAATCGATGTAGATTTTAGCAAAGCATAGCGTTTATTATGCAGGGCATACACAAGTTTACAACAGATAGGTTCCAGACTGTTACTGATAGAATCATTTTTTGTATTTTCATCACCAGCCACATATGCAAAGGGGTTAATAATTATTTGTATATATTTGGTCTCAGGAGGAGTTGTGGATTAAGAAACAGTGGACCACGGGGCGGATTAAACATTATGACTATAGACAATACTTCACAGGCGTTGAATTAAAATGTTGCTATGTATTGCAGTGTGCAATTATGAACTAACGCTCAACATGCTCAAAATCAAAATATTGGCACGCCAAAACAAAACATATTTAAATTTATTCTATTTTATGAATTTTTGGCAAATGAATATGAAAAGTTAGAAGATACCAAAGAGCTAATCAGGGTCGGTAATCGAGGAAGAATAGACAATGTGGTGACCAACCAAAAAGGGGGGACAAACAATGAAACTAAACATTGTCCAATACAAAAGTTAGAAGATACCAAAGAGGTAATCAGGGCCGGTAATCGAGGAAGAATAGACAATACGGTGAACAAACGAAAACAGAGGACAAATAATGAAACTAAACATTGACCAATACAAAAGTTAGAAGACACCAAAGAGGTAATCAGGGCTGGTAATCGAGGAAGAACAGACGATGCGGTGACCAAACAAAAAGGGGGACAAACAATGAAACTAAACATTGACCAATACAACCGCACCAAAAACAGGGATAAACCGATGTGCTCCCGAGGGGTAAGCAGCTCTTGAGTAACAAATCAATCAGTATATCAGAACAATACATTCAACCCACCAATATTCCGCTTCAAGGGGTATTTTCATGTGAAGAATCTTAATAATTGCTGATATCAGATATGGTAATTTTTAATGGATAGACAATACATATCTATTTGCAATAACATACATAAAACAATCACAGAACTAGCATATTGCATTGTGTTTTCGTCTTACTTTAGACCCAGTGTGCAGTGAGGGATATTTTGGAATGAATTGTACACTGCGATGTTATTTCAAAAATGGATATTGCAACACTATCTCAGGAGTATGCCAGGAAGACAAGTGTCAAAAAGGATGGACAGGGCAGTTTTGCAATGAAGGTAATGTATTAATTATACTCTAATATTATGCATGTAAATACGTCTTTTGATATTTCGATGTTGTTTAATACAGTGCATATCATATTCTTATTCAGCAAATGGTTTACAATGATAAATTATGCAATGCTTTTACGTAATTAATAGAAATGCATACACAATGTCGGTGAAGTCAATTTTTTTTTGAACGAATGTATTGTTTATTCCTGACTACTTGACTAAAAAGCGCATTTAGGGATAACATTTTAGATTTCTAATCTTGATCCAAGACATATTACCAAATAATTAATTGGAAGCACATCATGGAAAGTATTGTTGCGGAACAACCAACACAATGTATCAATGAGATTCAAACTTTCACCTATATATTTGTCCCCCGACGCTTAGTCAAAGAGGACTATATAAATGGGTGTCGTCCGTCCGTCCGTCCGTCCGTCCGTCCGTGTGTTTGGTTTCCAGATGATAACTTGTGAATGAAAAGTCAGATTGAAGCCAGGTGTGGTATGTAAGTGTATCTTATGAATATCTGGGTCAAGTTCGATATTGACAATTTTTACTAGAGTTGTGCCCCTTTTTATACCCTAAAATTGCTAAATATTTGGTTTCCAGATGATAACTTGGGAACAAATTGTCAGATTGAAACTAGGTTTGGTATGTAAGTGTATCTCATGAATATCTAGGTCAAGTTCGATAGCGATCATTTTTCGACAAATCTTACCAGAGCTACATCCCTTTTTATCCTTCATCCATGTGTCCCGAATTGGTTTCCAAATGATAACTTGTGAATGAAAAGTCAGATTGAAGCTAGGTGTAGCATGTAAGTGTATCTTAAGAATATCTTGGTCAAGTTCGATAATGACAATTTTTCGACAATTTTTAGTAGAGTTGTGCCCCTTTTTATACCTCAAAATTGCTAAATATTTGGTTTCCAGATGATAACTTGGGAACAAATAGTCAGATTGAAACTAGGTTTGGTATGTAAGTGCATCTCATGAATATCTAGGTCAAGTTTGACGGCGATCATTTTTCGACAAATCTTACCAGAGTTGCATCCCTTTTTATACTTCGTCCGTGTGTCCCGAATTGGTTTCCAGATGATAACTTGTGAATGAAAAGTCAGAATGAAGCTAGGTGTGGCATGTAAGTGTATTATATGAATATCTTGGTCAAGTTCGATAATGACAATTTTTTGCCAAATCTAACCAGAGTTACTCCCCTTTTTTTTACTTCAAAATGGTCCTTGGGTGGTCCCCTTTCAGAATTATTTAAGTCAGGTGAGTGATACAGGCTCACCTGAACCTTTTGTTTACAGTAGTTTCAAAATTTAATCTTACCATATAACCTTGGCGTCGGGGGACCAGTGGCCAACGGCCTTTTATTAAATTGCAAATGGCATCTTAAGTTGACAAGTTCGTTCACAAGGAAACTGAGTGGCATAATATTCTCTTCTATTCGCCCTATGATTTAGCAACCCCTTATATATTATTGTTACGTTTATAATTAATAAATATGGAAGTCAGTTATCGAGGTGAAGTACTCGGATGTAACGAGCTTGGGCTGCTGATGTGTCCGTGTTGTGTTACAGGCTAATGATGGGCCCAACAGATATTGACTTTGAAGTGACTCATCTAAACCCTATGGACTTTAATGTAATATATTTTGATATTTTAATGAACTTTAAAGTCTGAACAACCAGTGTGGCAAATTTCAGTGTAATGTAATGTTTATTTCTGTATTTGAAAAGATGTTGAAAATTTAAAGTAAATTATATTTTTTCACATGTTGCGTTTCTTTTTTTGGAGAGTATATATTAATATTATAATTTTCAAAGCACAAACGAATATGAATTACTTATAAAACTCAACACATATAGGTATATATAGTATGCGTGTTTCTACTAATGTACCAGCCTTTAATCATATATCAAATACACATTTTTATGCCCAGAATATAGGCATAAATATTCATCAGTATACACCACAAGAAACATATCCATAAAAGACAAAAACACTTGTTATTTTGCAGTTACAATATCACCAATAACAATGTTACTTAATAGATGGGTGGGGTTGAGTTAACAATAATAGATACAGTAATTCGTGCTGCTACTACTATTGTCAAACTTCGAGTAATTCATAAAACTACTTAAAAAAAACCAAATAACATTGAACGAAATATTCAAGCACTACATATCCTGTAGTCCATTATATTTTATTTGCGGTCAATCATTTAAATACATTCGAACCGACCATTCTAATATTAGACCACGTGTAACATTAACGTTTTATAAACATATATAATTTACATTTCTCTCGCTTGGTAATATTTATTGTTTGGTGAATGAAATGGTACATATTTGTCTCTCTACATTATGGAACTATTATCATAGTTTAAGCATACTTACCCCTTTCGTATAACAGCAAAACATAAGTTTTTCAACCTTAATTCACAAAGGTAACAAGAACGTCACATCTTTAAGCATATGATCGGTTCACATTGAATGAATGTCTGCTTTTTCAAATTAAATTCATATTATTTATCTTTTATCATTCAGAATGCGACAATGGCACTTTTGGATATGATTGTGAAAACGAGTGTAACACATGCCAAAATACTTCTTGTGAACGATTCGATGGAAATTGTACATATGATTGTATAGAGGGCTACAATGGACAACAGTGTCTCACTCAAGGTTAATATATGTCAGCGTTACACAATTTAAGCATTACCATATCGGTGGTGTTGATGGCCATCACGTTCAATAATATTTTTCACAATCAGCATTGATCATCGAAAACAATGTTTGAACTTTCTTTTCACAATTTAAGGTGGTACCATACACTTTAAATTTGATCTGCTCGTTTAATTTTCATTTTCTTTTGGCAGTGTGTTTGAATATATCCACTGTAATAAATATCAAAATGTTAACAAATTCCAACCAACAGACTCAGAGCTATAAATTCACCAGCCACAAAGCAGCTTTTCTCTCTGTGGTTTTGATCACCGAGATGCTTGAAATGTGCATACAAACATCATATGATCAAAACGTTCAACTGATTTTAAAGAGTTATCTCCCTGTAGTGTTAGGTACCACCTTAATGTACAATGTTGTAGAAATCAAACGAATGCGTCTGTCAGATATAATTAGATACTAGTACAATCTAATTAAAATTAGACAGTTGCTGTATTTTTTTTTATTATGCTTTGTCTACACCAACATCTAAAAAATGCCGTGTGCGACCATGTGATGTACCTTTAATTTATATTTTAACAACCAATCATACACAAGACAGTTAAATAAATTGACCCATAGAACAAGAGGTTTGTATGTTTACACCGTTCTATAATGTAGGCTTATTGCTGATTGGCCATATACAACTAAAGGTGTATGTGAAGAATAAACAATAGAAGAACTAATTATAACTCTAACTACTAGGTAATTTTGAATTGTCAAATCTTTTTGGTTACGTCGAGGACGGGGCTGAGAATATAATATATAAAGAATGTAATATATTTCTGAAACAATCGCAATGAATATTTGTTTTATTTGTATAAAAGTAAGAATCCCAGAGCCTGATCAGCCAAGTAATATTGGTCCGATAGCAGGAGGTATTGGCGGTCTAGTAGTGGCAATAGTGTTGGTAGTACTCCTTGTCATCTTTATCAGGTAAGATAGTAGTAGCACAATTACCCCCACCAGAGCCTCAGACACGTTATATTGGTCCTATAATGGGAGGTATTGGTGGTGTAGGAGTGCAATCTGTGTTGGTAATAATCCTTCTAATCTTTATCAGGTTAATTGTATTTTTTCATACCCAAAATTATTGTTGTTTTCCGTACTGACCTTCGTAAAATGAAGATTAAAACACCGAATTATTGGCAAAAACGCTACGAAACGTTAAGATTCAAACAACATTAAACGAGCGTGACAATCATGATGTGTTTGAATCTTAACAGTATTTTCCTTATCTCAAAGCTAAACCCCCGAAAATTCCAAACTTCCGTTTTTATATGTGGCGCTGTTACTTTCACTTTGAATTTCTGTCATCCCGGACAATAATTCCGATAACGATGGTTTTGGGTCTTTTTTGTCAAAAAAAGAACACCAATCGTATATTTTGCAGCATAACTGTTTAATTATAGCTTAAACAAATCATTTATGGACAGTTAAACATTTTCAAAAAAATGACAATATACCTTTAATATATGTACACATGAATTTTCCTCATCTCGGGTATATGTGACCTTAGTGGATTTTGACTATCATGCCTGGACCCTTTGGTTTTCTTGTTCCGAATAAATTTCAAATTAGTTGACTTTCAAATATTTTAGCTTTGAGCGTACCTCAAGAATGTTATCGAAGACAAGCGTCGAGTGGACTTAATATGATGTCTACGTGTTTATTCATGCATCCAAGATAGACTTTTATGGAGGTTCTAAAGTTAACCCATATGCAAGATAGACTTTTATTTAGGTTCTAAAGTTAACCCATATACAAAATAGACTTTTATGGAGGTTCTAAAGTTAACCCATATACAAGATAGACTTTTATGGAGGTTCTAAAGTTAACCCATATACAAGATAGACTTTTATGGAGGTTCTAA
>MJUT01006171.1:567487-581636 GCA_002080005.1 Gigantidas platifrons | reverse complement strand
ATCAGAGAGTGGGTGTAGGCCCAAGTACACCACGGGTAGAGAACCCGACACCCCGAGAGGTTACGGCAGGAGGGAAGAGTTTGAAGGGGAAAGGGTCCAGAGGGGGAGGGGCAAAAGTGTAAATTTGCCCAAGTCCCTAAAGTTCGACGGGAAGTCCAACTGGAAGGCGTTCTATGCCAAGTTCTCCCGGTATACCGAGGTCAGCGAGTGGTCGGAAGGAGAATGTAGGGACCAGTTGTGCTGGTGCCTTGATGGGAAGGCCAGCGAGTACTATGCCCTGATGGTCGAAAGGAATCATGATATGGCCTATAGGGACCTGATAGGTAAATTAGAAAAACGGTTTGGGTTCAGGGAACTCCCAGAGACTGCACAGGTACAATTCAGTAATGCACGTCAGACTCGGGAGGAGCTCCTGGAGGACTGGTCGGACCGGGTGTTGAAATTGGCCACTAGGGCTTTTAGGGAGTTGCCCGAGACCCATATGTACCAAGAAGCCGTAGTGAGATTCTGTCAGGGGGCCGCCGATAAGGAAGCCGGAAGCTATGCCTCCGATATCCAGCCCTCGACCATGGATGATGCTATTGATAGAATGCGATGGCATCAGCACAATCATCAGGCTATCTATTGGGGTCCTCCTCGCAAAGAGGTGAAGCAAGTGTCCCCAGGGCACTACAACGGTAGGGTAGACAGTGGTGAAGCTAAGGTCTGCGTTGTAGGGGCAAAACAGGGGAGAGGAACTAAGTCTGAGGAGAGAGGTGGGGGAGATCATGTCCAACCTTGCCGCACTCTCAGCTCAAATGGTGGTAATGATGGAGGAGTTAAAGAGAAGTGCTAGTGGGTATGAAACGTCACCCCGGAGTCCGTCCCCCAGAAGGGACGACAAACAGGGATGTTACCACTGCGGGGAAATGGGACATTTCAAAGGGGAGTGCCCAAAATGCTTGGGATCGCCCAAAATGCTTGGGATCGCCCAAGGTGGAAAAAAGGTGTCTTTCCAGAAAAATAAGGGGGCTTTAAACTACAAGTGGGCAACTCGCGAGGCCTGAGCCCGCCCCGTAGTACAGGGTCTCGAGGGATCGGTGGACGGCGAAGAGGTAACTAAAGTAGTGGCACCTCCCATCCTGAAAAGAGGAGGGGAAAAGGAATCAAGGGACAGCCCCCTTGGGGGAACTGGGGCGTTGGGAAGCCCGCCAATTAAACTCCCTCCGGGTACTAGGAGTCCGGAGGGAAGGGGCGAGGATCAGAATCCTGAGGTTCATCCAGACACAGGGGTGAAAATCTCAAGGGTGGCCAGCTTGGAAAGGCTCAGCTGGGGGGTCGGTTTGTCGAGTGGAGCGTCTGCAGCGGAGGGGGAAGGTAATCTAGGGGGACCCCCAATCTTTGAGGGGGTAGCAAGATCCTATCTAGGATATGGGTCCTCTGGTGAGGAGTCCTCCGAGGATAGGGAAGTCACCCTTGTGGGCACGGACATGGAAGAGTCCATGGGGGAAGAGCTGGCCCAGGGACAAGAAGAGACCTCAGATAGAGTGCAGGGGTCAGACGAGATCGATTCGGAGGGGGAGGAAGTTAATAGAGAGGTATTACCTCCCATATTGAAAAGAGTGAGGGAGGAGGAACAGAGGGACAGTCCCCTTCGGGTTACTGGGGAGTCGGGGAGCCATGTAAAAGGCCGGGTGAAGGGCACCAGCCCGGCAGTGAAACCCCCTCCGGGGACCAGGAGTCCGGAGGGGGGAGGCTGGGAGAAAGATGCTGGTCAGAACCCAGAGTTTCATCCGGGAACGGGGATGAGCATCCCCCAAGTGACCAAACGGGAAGACATGCCCAGCTGTGGGGCTGGGTCTTCGGGTGGAGAGTCTGCAGCTGAGGGGGAAGGGACTCTGATGAGACCCCCAGTCGTCAGGGAGTCAGTAAGGTACATTTGGTGTACTTCCTGTCGAACTTTAAGGACTTGGGCAAATTTACACTTTTGCCCCTCCCCCTCTGGACCCTTTCCCCCTCAAACTCTTCCCTCCTGCCATAACCTCTCGGGGTGTCGGGTTCTCTACCCGTGGTGTACTTGCGCCTACACTCACTCTCTGATGTACACACAGAATCTCCTTGTGACTAAATCCCATGTGAAAATATAAAGCAGTCGCAGTTTCCACATCCATTCTGCTCTCTTCGTATACAATATAATAAAATGGTGGCGGCCATTGAAGTGGCGGCTGCCAGATAATTTAAGTGGCGGCCGCCAGATAAATTAAGTGGCGGCCGCCAGATAATTACTGTAAGTGGCGGCCGCCAGATAATTAATTTAAGTGGCGGCCGCCAGATAAATTAAGTGGCGGCCGCCAGATAATTTAAGTGGCGGCCGCCAGATAATTAATTTAAGTGGCGGCCGCCAGATAATTTAAGTGGTGGCTGCCAGTTTAATTAAGTGGCGGCCGCCAGATAATTAATTTAAGTGGCGGCCGCCAGGTAAATTAAGTGGCGGCCGCCAGATAAAAAAATATTTTCGCATGGCACCTATGGGCTTCCGTAGGATTGTGATATTTGATAAATAAATATATTAATTGTAAATTCGTATTCTTAATGAATTTTATATTTCTGTTATATAGGTATATGTAAGCAATGCCAAGAAAGTCACAAGGAATGCATGTCAGCAAGCAGTTTAAAGGTTGATTTTAAAGATGAAATAGGTATAAATGATAAAGTAAAGATGGAAGGACAAGGTGGTTAAAAGCTCATTTATGTCAAAATCAAAGTCTGATTGCAGTTTCTAGATTTATGATGAATGTTGAAGTAATATGAATTTTAAGCTGCATATAAAAGAATACAATCTGCCATGAGAATATATGCATTCACCCTGTACAAAAACAAGTAAAGGAAAACACACATAAAAAGTGAATACATACATTTTGTACATTGAAAATGAAGCAAATAAATCTAGTTTTTGTTTTATGCCCCTGCTATGTTATGGAAGGTACAAAATGTATCTAATCAGTTTGTAATTGTGCATACATTAATTTCAATATTTTCAAGTGATTGGCACATCAACATAAATCTTGGTACAGAGGATTATCAAGTACATGGCAATAACATCTATTATTATACCTTACATTATATATTATACATTGTGTATATAAAATAAAAGTGATGTTTTTACAAAATTGGTACACCAGGGAAACATCACTGTTGTTAACCGGTCGACAAATGTTATGTTCCATGTCTATCCGGAAATGTATCCGTTTTTGCATTCCGGAATTACAATCTTGACCGGAAGTTTACATAATAGTCTGCTGGTCAGACGATTAGTTTTGGCAATATAAATGAGTATATGTCGATGGAAAAAAACTATATGCTCAGCTAAAAAAAGCCACCAAAGGAACTGTAAAAAACAGAAAAGGAATACACAACTGAACAAAAGACAAAAACACATTTAAAACTAGTACTCCAGAACTTAAAGCACAAATTATACAAGCAACATGCACTCGATCATGCCCAAGTGACCACACAGTTGACAAATAAAGCACTCTTAGTCTTAGAAAAAACAAACACAAAATAGTTATCGCTTTATTAAATAACCTATACAGATTTCTCAATACCAAGTTCTCATATTAAAACACAAATATGAAGTTTATGAAAACACAAGATAAAAACACACAAATAAGTGTTTATTGCATCCAACATTATTGTAAATAGAGTTTCGGTATAATAAAACAATTATTTCCTGCACTTAACTTAAGGTGAACAATTATGATGTTCACCTTAAGTGCAGGCAATAATTGCATATTGTTTTTCAAATGTATATATTACCAAATTTATTTTCCAGAAGCATTCTTACAAGTGAAGAAATCGATGGAAAAATCATGCAGTGAAACTGAAGAAATGGTTAGACAAGGTAAGGTTTACTAGTACAAAGCTGAAGTATGTTAACAGTCAATAGCCCTTACAGAAGTATCATATCCAAAAAAAGGCAAAGATTATTTGGATACAACAATGAATTAACACAATAATACTGAAAACCAAGAAGGACTAAGTCGAGCTTTAAACATTTGAAATCAGACAAGCACTATTAATAACTAACAATATAAATCAGTGAAAAAGCAAAATTTTGGTTATGACGTCCCAAATAGAAATTTATAGCAATTGGAATATAGAAACTTGACTGTGTGCCACCCCAAACAACCTTGTCGACACTCTAAACTGAACATTCCTTGATTGATTTTATTCAAAGTCTATGAAGTCCTAAAAGCCTATTATTGATTGTCAAGGTCATAGGTTTAACATCTAAATGATTCATTGTGCAAATAGCAGCTATAACATCATTATAGACAATCTAGATTGAACATTCAGATGGATCTCAACGAAACACATGTAGTTTATGGAAAGATGTGGAACCTTCATAATTGTCAAGATCATTGGCCAAAGAGGAATATTTCATATCAACTCTAGGGAAGGTTTTTTTTTAGAAAGAGGAAAACCATATCCAAACTCCAAAATAATGGTGTCATGCCTCTACATTCAGGAATGTTCTACTTTGCAGTGTACTCGTTAATTAAGTTTTTAAAAGATGAATACAGAACTAATTTTTAAAGTGATATGCAGTGAGCAGCGATGGGTGACAAATATTGAAAACACACTGTCACATTTGGACTAGGAATAAAGTGCTGCGAGTGTGAAATTATGAATGGCCTATATTTTTTATTCAGTTGAAGATGTCAAAGATGTGCAGAATATGGAGTTTGATGACAATCAGTCTTGTTCCACAGGTATATATGTATTTATTACACATTACCCTCTATATCTTGTCCCATATCATCCCAAGAAACCCATATTGGCCCAAGACGATAGACGAGGGCTAATATGGATCAAGGGATGCTATTGGACTAATATTGAAAACGTTATTTATGTCTCCCCTTCGAACGAAGGGGGACATTGTTTTAGTCTGATTTTTTTCTTCCACTTCTTAGGCTTCTTCTCAGCGAAGCTTGTCCAGACCATAACTTTTTTGTCTTTCCAGATAGGTCAATTATATTTGGTATGTGAATGCATGACCATAAGGCGGTGTGTAGCATACTGTAATGACCTTCATGTGACCTTGACCTTTGACCTCAAGGTCAAATAATTAGACCCCCCCTCAAACAAAGTTTGGGGGGTATATAGGTTTCACCCTGTCTGTCTGTCCGTCTGTCCGTCCGTCCGTCTGTCTGTCCGCATAGAGGGTACATGGTTTGTCCGTGCAACTCCTCCTACAGTTTTTCTGCTAGGAAGTTTTTATTTTGCAGATCATTTGTACATATATCAAAGATGTGCATGTGGTAAGGATTTAGATTTTTGTGCATTTTTACCAAAAATATAGATTGTTGAACTTAGTCATTTTTTGGTGAATTTGGCAAAAAGGGTACATGGTTTGTCCGTGCAACTCATCCTAAAGTTTTTACGCTAGGAAGTTTTTATATTGCAGATCGTTTGTGCATACATCAAAGATGTGCATGTGGTAAGGATTTTGATTTTCATGAATTTTTACCAAAAATATAGATTGCTGAACTTAGTCTTTTTTTGGTGAATTTGGCTAAAAGGGTACATGGTTTGTCCGCGCAACTCCTCCTACCGTTTTTATGCTAGGAAGTTTTTATATTGCAGATTGTTTGTATATATATCAAAGATGTGCATGTGATAAGGATTTTGATTTTTGTGCATTTTTACTAAAAATATAGATTGTTGAGCTTAGTCATTTTTGTGTGAATATGGCAAAAAGGGTACATGGTTTGTCTGCACAACTCCTCCTACAGTTTGTAAGTTAGGAAGTTTTTACATTGCAGAACATTTGTGCTCATATCAAAGATGTGCATGTTGTAAGGATTTTGATTTTCATGAATTTTACCAAAAAATATAGATTGTTGAACTTAGTTATTTTTTTTATTTTTGTTTTTTAAATAGTATTTTCTTGTCCGGGCCATAACATTTTTGTCTTTCTAGATAGGTCAATGATAATTGGCATGTGGGTGAATGACCATAAGGCAGTGTGTCGCATACCATAATGACCTTCGTGGGACCTTGACCTTTGACCTCAAGGTCAAATAATTATTTTTTAAATAGTATATCCTTGTCTGAGCCATAACATTTTTATCTTTCGAGATAGGTCAATGATATTTGTTATGTGGGTGCATGACCATATGACTTATTGTTGCACAGATGGCCACATTAAGGGGAGACATAAGTTTTAGGTATCTAAAACAGTTCTTCCTAGTTGATAATGTTTTATCAAACATTTCTAGTCAAAACAAGTTAGCCTTGGTGATTCATTTTCACATTTTTAACTCACCTTGCCAAAAGCAAGGTGAACTTTTGCCATCACTTGACGTCCGTCGTCCGTTAACTTTTCACATTTTGATCTTCTCCTCTGAAACCCCTCAGCCAAATGAAATGAAACTTGGTAGGAACAGGCAACTCTTGCTTCTGATTGGCTGATTTTTAAAAATCTTCTCCTCTGAAACCTCATGGCCAAATGAACCGAAACTTGGTAGGAAGCACCTATGGAAGGTCCCCTGTCAAGATTGCTCATTTTGTCCCGATCCGTTAACAAACATGACTGCTACAGGCGATTCTTTTTTTTAAATATTCTCTAAAACCTCTTGGCCAAATGAACCGAAACTTGGTAGGAAGCACCTATGGAAGGTCTTCTGTCAAGATTGCTCATTTTGTCCCAATCCGTTAACAAATATGGTTGCCACAGGCGACCCTTGTTTCTAATTGGCTGATTTATAAAATTCTTCTCCTCTGAAATCACTTGGGCAAATGAACCGAAACTTGGTAGGAAGCATCTATGGGTGGTCCTCTATAAAGAGTGCTCATTTCGTCCTGATCCATTAACAAACATGGCTGCCACAGGCAATTGTTGTTTTAGATTGGTCGATTTCTAAAAATCTTCTTCTCTGAAACTGCTTTTCCAAATTGAACCGATATTTGATAGGACAAACCTATGGACGGTTCTGTATTAAATTCCTCAAAGCAGAATGGACAACACAACACGGAATTCAGAACGTGAAGACACATAATAGGAAAACACAAAAAAACTAAAAAAGATGAGCAACACAGATCCTACCAAAAAACTGAGGTGAACTCAGGTGCTTGTGAAGGGTACGCAGTTCCTGCTTCTTATAAGACACCCGCTGTGTTACTCATATATACAATCAATTCTGATAAAAAGTCTTAGCAGTGATAGAGGAAACAAAATATCTATGTAAAATGTAAAAGATCCATTGTCATTTGAGATGTGGATATTTCGTAACGGTCAACCAGATTGTGATGACGACCATATAATTTTTGTAGCTATGACTTCAACCTAGGAGCAACGTAGTTTTTACGTCATTTGAGATGTTGGCTCAATGTGATATGTTAACTTCCAGTGGTTTTGCATAGCAAAACAGCCGTATCAATGCTAAAATGTAAAACACTTTTTAACATATTTAGTAGTTTAATTACTTGAACAAGAACAATCAGCTAAAACTCTTTGCTCAGCCTTATTATGTCTCCCCTTCCACAATGATGGACACTAAAAAATAAAACCTATATTTGATTCCCTAAATCCCATAATTAGCCAATTGTATCCAAACTTTGTGAAGTTAGGGATTTATTATCTCATCTTAGAAAAAAAATATTAACTTTTGTAGATCAATTTGGCTCACAGTCATCATCACAACCAACACCACTTTCAAGTCAGGATTGGATGGATATACAAATGACAGCCAGAGATAGATTTAATTCTGCAATGAAGATGCTTTCCAGTTCTTTTGAGCCCTTGAAATGTCAGTTGTCAACTCCATGGGAAACTCTAAACAGGAACTCTAAGTCATATTATTTGAGAAAGGCACGTGAATCAATTTATTTGGTTTTGAATGTTATAGCACCAGGACAAGAAGAATCACTTTTGAAGACCATACAAGAAAATGAAAAACAGCATCCAATTGATTCCTCTACAAGATGCATTATTGATGCTTTCCACAATGCAAGAAATTCCAGAACACAAATTCAGATTTTATCCTTAATAGTTAACAATTTTACGAAGCTTGAACTTCAAACCATGAATCCAGGATTGTCTGTGTCAAAAATCGACAGTGCTAGAAAGTACCTACTAGTTGCTGGTGCAGGAAATCTGGTTGTCCAACCAAAAATCTACAGAACTAAGCTAACAAGACCAAAAGTCACTCATTTCATTGATTTTGTGATGAATCCACTCTATTCTACTATCATTGGTTTTGGACATACAATGATCAAGTTGTCAACAAATGAAAAGATTGAAATTCCCAAAGTTATCAGAAATATCATAAATGCCAGAATTATCAGCAATTATCAGAATTATTGTTCAGAAAACGACTTCCAGCCATTCAGTAGGCCAACATTATACAGAATACTGAAAGTCTGTGGTGCTTCAAAACAGAAAGCTCTTCAAGGTCTCGACAATACATCATCTGCTGGAATGGAATCAATAGACACTTTAATGAAAGTTGTTTACAAATTAGAAGCTTTTGGTATTAACCAGGAAAATGTCAAGAAGTTGAAGGACATCTTACATGTAGTTAACCAATTTCTGAAATTTGAATACACACTACACCTCAATAAATTAGATGGCTGTTACAATCATTGCACATCATATGCCCTTAGTGATGCAACTGATCCTAAATTTGCTGCAACATGTGAACATCAACATGAAAATAACTGAAAAGTGCAGTCTTGTGAACAGAGCTGTTGATTTGATAAAGGAAGAGGTGAACAAAGTAAGAATTCCAACACATGTACAAGATGACATTGACTATGATTTAGCACAATCTGAAAAAAACATACTTGAATGGAAGAGACACTTATTAAGAACAGTTCATCAAGATGGAGCTAGGAATGAAATTCTCAATAATTTGAATTCTTCTCAGTGCATGATTATCGTGGATTGGGCAATGAAGTTCTTGCCCTTTCAATTTCGGGAGAACCAATCTGACTTCTTTGGAAAAAAAGGCATGAGTTGGCATATTTCATGTGTAGTCTCGAAATCCACAACCTCAGAACAGTTAGATTTACACTGTTATATTCATGTACTTGAAAATGGAACACAGGGTTAGTATTCCATAGCAAATATTTTGCTGCATTTATTGGACCATTTAAAGTTGAAGATCCCCTCTCTAGAGGAAACCTTAAAAGTGACAATGCTGCATGCTATCATTGTGTCAACTTATTAGCATTTATACAGTTGAATAACTCCAACTTCCCTATAAAAGTCAGGGAATACAATTTTAGCAAAGCGCAATCTGGAAAGGATCTATGTGACAGTAAGACTGGATCCTGCAGAAGGCATATATTTAGATATGCAAATGAAGGACATGATGTCCTTAATACAGCTGACATGAAGACAGCCCTTGAAAGTTATGGGGGAGTTAAGGGAACCGATGCTTCTGTTATTGCAATTGATCAAGCTGCTGAACCTAAGGTGAAAGCAAAGATACCTGGTATTAGTGTTCTGAACAATTTCACTTTCACAGAAAGATGTATTGTAGCAAGAAAGGCATACAAAGTTGGTAGTGGAAAGCTGATAGAAACATCAACAATAAAGGACCAAAATCTCTCCATTGAGAAAGTCTTCAATATGAGGGTGGACCTCAGGAAATATAACTAAACATCCAAGGCATATCACCATATATGCCCTATCTGAATCACTTTTATATTCTGATTCACATGTTACTTTGGTCAATGAAATTTTGCAGACTGAACACAGAAAAGTACTTCATGTTGGCCCTGTCGCTACAGAATTCTTCTATGATGTCACTGTTAAAAAACCCAAAAACATCAATGTCTGTCATTTGCAATGTATGTTGATCCATTAAGAATTATATTTTCAGAATAGAATTATGCAATCAGTACATCAAACTAATAGCTTCATCTCTATTGATGAAAAGCCTGCACAGTCTTCATGGTGACTTATATTTTGGGTCACTGCTGGGATGAATAAGCTGACATATTGTACCCCTCTCTTACTAGAGAGGATGTTACATGTATATTAGTCTGTCTGTCTTGTCATTATGTCCATTTGTCTATCACAATAAACTTGCCTCAGCAATAACTTTGATTATGTTTGATTCAATTTGGTTAGGAACAATTTTGTTAACCTTGCTGATCAATCATTCAATATGATTGTATATGTATTTTGATTTGCTTCTATTTCAGGTTATTGCACAATTTTCAGAAGACGAAAAACAAGCAGGAACATTGAGGTCCACTGTGAATGAAACTCAGGATGACATGGTCAATGCCAGAAATTGGGGCAATAATGAAGACAATGACATTGATGAAGAAAGTAGCCAAGACAGATTAGATTACTTTTATTGTCCAGGTCTTTCCTGCAAGAAAGTATTTGCTCGTGCCACTAGTCTGGAGAAGCATATATGTATTGGTAATCATTCCTATCGTTCCTCTTGACAAATCAGGCATGGATACAGCAGCTAAAGTATATGCTGACAGGTGTGAATCCATTAGGACTTCGCAACTATCTTTAGTTCAATCATTAAGTGTTGGTACTGATTCCACAGACCTCAGTTTACAGGAAATGAAAGGTTGGGCATTGAAGGGCAAGAGGACAAGTGTTCGCTTTTCTGAAAAAGTAAAAACATATTTGAACAAAATATGTCTGACATGTGAAAAAACAGGGAAAAGGCCTGATTATGTTACACTTGCCGAAGAAATTAGAAAATCATGCGATGAACAGGGAGAACGAGTTTTTAAGAAAGCAGAGTGGTTGAATCAAAGTCAGTTAAAAAGTTACATGGCATCTTTCCTAACTAAACTGAAGATAAAATCAGAAACTTTGAGTACTCTACATGTTCAATTGAAAGAAATTCCCAATGAAGAAGTCGATCAGGATGAAACTTTATCAGAGGTTATCGCAGTGCTAGAAAC
The DNA here is from genome assembly GCA_002080005.1 of Gigantidas platifrons. Taxonomy (NCBI): domain Eukaryota; kingdom Metazoa; phylum Mollusca; class Bivalvia; order Mytilida; family Modiolidae; genus Gigantidas; species Gigantidas platifrons. The sequence continues at coordinate 570,713 of MJUT01006171.1, read as the reverse complement.
TAATGATTACAATTCCAATATTGAAAATATTGTGGAAGAAGTGTACACTGCTGTGAACATGTAAATTACCAATGATATGGAGGGATTCTAATTTATTTTCAGTTTTAGCTCACAAGTGCCAAAGGCAATCTGAGTTTTTGCCATTACTTGGCATCCGTCGTCTGTCATCTGTTAACTTTTCACATTTTTATCCCCTTAGCCAAATGAACTGAAACTTGGTAGGAAGCATCTATAGAAGGTCCTCTATAATGTTTGCACATTTTGTCCCGATCCGTTAACTATGGAACATCATCTCTAAAGAGTGCTCATTTTTGTTTCAATCTGCTAACAAACATGGCCGCCACAGGCAATTCTTGTTTCTGATTGGTCGACTTCTAGAAAAGAATCTTCCTCTGAAACAGAGCCAAATGACCCGAAATTTGGTAGAAAGCACCTATGGAAGGTTTTGTATAAAGTTTCTTCACAACAGAATTAATTTGATTTGATTTTTGATGTTTTAATGCCACTTTATGCAATATTTCAGCTATATCATGGCGATCAGTTTTAGTGGTCGAAGAAGTCGGAGAGGACCACAGGCAAGCAACTTGTAAGCTTATCACTTGCGGCTGCGAGTTGAGTGCACCCTTTTTTGTAATTTACAAAGCCGGGTGTGAACCCATACCGTATTAGTGATAGGCTTGTATATATGAGTTGTTAGGTAATCCAACTACCTAACTCATTGAGCCACCCGAGCCCTTAAAACAGAATGAAAGTTGAGCGACACAGGCTCAGCACAATGAGCCTCTAGTTATAAATAATAGTTAACTTTGAACACTGTTCAAACTTTGTATAGTGATTAGACACAATATTTTAAATGTTCACCTGTGATGCTACTTATATGTATTTATCTGTTTATTAGTCCCCTACCGGCAAAAGCCAAAGGGGACTATTGTTTTAGGTTCCGTACGTCCATCTGTCACATTCAAAATTGAGTCCGACAGCCCTGCCCTCCATTCAAGATGGCTGCTGTTACTAAAAATAGATCCGTTATCCTATGTTGATAATATGGATCACGGTCGGTTCGATAAGTAAAATCTTGTGTAAATAGTCACGGTTGAAAGCTTGCTTCTCTAAACGTTAAACATAATGTTCCATGTCGGGTATTCCTTTTCAACAGTTAAATCGAACAATTTAGTTGATTGTATTGTCAAATCAATACTGAACTACATGTATCTAATAGTATGTGAGATGGTCTATATTATATTTGTATACATGTACGTTTCTTTTTCAGGTCCATCTTCTCAGTTATTTTTCTTGAACAATTAAAAAATGCATGTACTAATGTTCCTTATATGTACATATAATTATTTTGTCCTTTGTTTAACTAGAGTATATTGTAAGAATATGGTACTCAATTACCACCATCACTTTCTCTTTTGAATTCGTGTTTTTGTCAATTTCTACAAAAATGATTTGTTTTTTGTACATATTGTTTGTAGTGTTTTTAACATTGTTTGATTTTTTTGCACTTGTCATGATTTGTCCCAGGTCGGCCACAACTTGTCACATTAATTATTATATTTTTATGATAGACCAACCATTTTTATTTTGCAGACATCTTATTTTTGACAATGGGTAGTGATATCATATCACATNAAGTCAAAATGAGCTCAAATTTTAATTGCAGCTACATGGCAAGGGGTAGTTTGACATATATTCCGGGTTTTTCTGTGAAATTTTTCTTTCAGCCGATTTATACCAATTATGCAAATTAGGCATATTTTGATAAAAGATCACATTTAAATTTTCTCCTGTGAAACTGCTGAACCAAATTAAACCAAACCTGGCAAGGATGGTCCCGGAGTGGGTCCCTTTTAAAAATGTGTCTGACAGCCCTGTCCCCATTTTCTATTAACTTTAGATGTAAAATTGAAAACCAGGTGAGTGATTAAAGGCTCCTGGGAGCCTCTAGTATGTTGAAACTTTAGTTGTCCGGACTTTTTTTTGTATGTCCTATGAGATATTAATTTTATATTTGGTATATACCCCGGTAGCTATATCTAGATGAGTTACAGTTTATGTTCGAATTTCGTTCTGGTCGAATGAATTTTGGCTGAGTTATGGCCCTTGAACTTGTAATTTAAAATCTAGTCACTACAAGGTGATACTTCTAATATTTTAGGTCCTCTGATTTTTGCGGCCAGTAGGGGACAATGTATTGCTAGGTGCAATACTCTCATAATTCTTGTTTTTTATGCCGCTGCTGTAGGTGACCGGTGCATTATGCCATTAAGTGTTGCCCTTGTTCGTCTTTCTGTCCATTCGTCCCGTTCTTTATTTCCTTACAATAACTTATGTTTACATCAACCAAATGTTTTCAAAGGACCATGATACACAGGATAAATTAAATTGTCAGCTTAATCCAAAATACAGTTTCTGTGCTATGAAAAAGTAGTGATGTGAATGCAAAAGACAAAACCCTCTCATCATGATGTCACTCCAAGGTCTTCAACACAATGGAAACCTACATCAAGAAGGGGGCATCTAAATTTACCATAATGTCTGCCAATACAAATCTGGGGATGTTTTTGTGTTTAGGTCAATATTTTGAATACCTTAGTTGCACATGATAGCAACAATGTTTGGTAAATGGTTTGTGCTTGGATGGTACAAAGGGATAACTAGTATTTATAGTCACTGAAATCTACATTTTGCTTGAGCACCATGTTTACATTTTTGCATTTGGGTCCATTTTTCTTTTGTCATGAGGTGACATTCAAAAGTCAACACATAGTTTTGTCAATGGATAGCTAAATATTGTTCAGGATTGGTTAATCATAATTAACAATTAAGTTTCCATTAACTATAGCATATGCTTGAGTGGTTTTTCTACAACTAGTTTTTATGTCCATTTTGTGCATAGTGATTATAAACGCGAGAGTAAATGTAAATAGTGCACATTTCATATTGATGGAATATCATTTTGCTGATAATAAGAATATCAACTTGCCAATTTCTTGGCCTATCTACTGAAATTCATAAATCCAACACATTTAACATTGTACTCTGTGATTATCTAAGAGTATAAGAGAAGGTTTTAGATACATATCCATGAAATAACAACCTCAGAAATATAAATGGATTATTGAGAAGAAGTTTCATAATCTCTTGTAGGATATGATGGACAGGGCAAAACAAAAATCAGCTTATTTTAACACAATCACATATACATGTACATTGTATATTG
>MJUT01006171.1:516296-527970 GCA_002080005.1 Gigantidas platifrons | reverse complement strand
GATTCAATAAAAACTCAAGTAATTCCAAAAAAGTATGTTAAAATAGCTAAAAATCAGATAATAAATTTACAAATAAAAAACAAAGAGGTGTATAAAATATTATTAAAATCTCAATTAAAAGAAAAACCCATAGCTTATACAAAATGGGAAAAATGTTTAAAGAAGGACAGAATGAATACTTTGACATGCATAAAACAAACTTTATTTTTCACTTTTAATTATTGAGAATTAAATAAACTAAAAATCTTTAAATGGAAGCTTATTCACTTTATTTTACCATGCAAAGAACTGTTAAAACAATGGAGAATAGTAAATGATAGTGAGTGTGTAAAGAAAATGAAAATTACAAACACTTTTACTTTAATTGTAAATACAACAAAACATATTGGCAAGAGGTAAAAAAAAATGACAAAAAAACTTTATATAGGAGATCATGTTTTTAACCTGGAAACTCTTGTTTGGTTACAAAATATATGACCAGGCATATTTTGACCTTAACCTGCTTATAACCTTAATATTTTTTTCTATATATAAAGCTTATTATATTTCAAATCAAAAACAAAAGATAGTAGATATATTTAAACATTTTAAGGATGAGGTAAATAATGTGTTCGATACAAATACTTTTAGACAAGTCAAAACAGGTAATTTTATAAGCAAAGCACATGTATACTTAAACAGCTGATATATCACATGATTTCAGAATTCTTGTAATGTCACGTGATTGCACATGTGGGGAAAAAATAAATAATTGAAACATTTGTTTAATCATTTATATTGCAGTAAATTCAGTACTTACGTATCAAAAATAAAACCCTTTACATCTGATAGAAACAATCCATTCAATCATATATATCATTTTCAAACAATTAGAAAATAAAGCAAACTAACACCAAAAAGCAGCTTGTACGAGTATGAACAATTAACCTTTCGACTGTGATCGGTTTGAAAGTGTCAAAAAATCCGGATACGGTCAAAACAAAAAGCATGTGAAATCACCATAGATAATCATTATAGATTTAGTTAAATATTCATCATTACAATATATACTATAAATTATATTTAAAATGTAATGTTGTATACTAACATTATTTATTTTGAAATAAGCTTCACTAAATAGTAAATCCCTTGCTATTTAGTGATTAACAAATAGGGATACTGGGTAAAAGCTGTATACCTAGTGAATTGTTAACAGCAATTTAGTGCAATAAAAATTATTTGTGTTTAAAAAAAAAAAGATATTGAGGCGTACCTGATAAAGACTAATTAAGAAACGCGTTGTGAGCACTAAATTTGCCATCTACGTTTTTAATGCACAATATCAAGTTAAAACTAATATTTCGCAGATATCATATATTAATATTTTGATATATGTATTTATTTTCATATTAAGCCATATATGCTACAAGCTACAAACCTGTATTATATAACTTCAAAATGTTGCTCAATTCGTTTTACTATCACTGATGGTTGGGGATGTCGTGGCCGTGATCATATGGTGTAAATCCAACTACCTGGCGTTAAGCACCATCAAACAAACATCACTGATGTTGTGTTTGCTAGAAATATACGAGGAATGCAATAAGTATCAAGTTACATTATTTTTGTTCAAAATATCCCCGATCACGTTTTTATTATCCTAAAGAAAATATTGTTTGAAATACCTTGATGCTACAATCGTTAACGCCCACGTGATAAACCCTTAACATTTGACTATTTATCTTGTTTTGACTTCCTGTCTAACTTATTAGCATTATATAAATTCCTGCACCTGCCATTGTGTGTCATGCTATCACTAGTCACTACGGACCCATATACAATCTATAGGATATACATTTAAAAAATACCACTATCGGAATAGTTCAAAAGAAAAATTAATAGAAAATCGTAGAGAGATTTAATTTGATTTTTGGTGTTTAACGCCACTTTCAACAATATTTCAGCTATATCATGGCGACCAGTTGTAGTGGTGGAGAAAGCCGGAATACCCGGAGAGAACCACCGACCATGGGCAAGCAACTGGTAAACTTTATCACTTGCGGTTGCGAGTCGAGTGTACCCTTTTTGTAATTTACAAAGCCGGGTGCGAACCCACGCCGTATTGGTGTTAGGCGTGTATGAGTTGTTAGATCCAGCGATCTAACTCATTGAGCCACCCGGGGTATGAGTTGTTAGATCCAGCGATCTAACTCATTGAGCCACCCGGGTAGAGAGAAGCAAACCCGATACCACCAACACAAATACATGACCATTCACTTTCATGGCTTGGGACACGCCAGTTAATAAAAAGTAGTTTCATTTGCTGATTGATTCATTGATTGTTGGCTAACTGCATGTAAATATTATTTCATTTATACTTATGAGGGGTAGAGGTATTGTTATGGTGTTTAACGCCATTTTCAACAATATTTCAGTTATATTGTGGCGGTCAGTTTTATTAGTTTAAACATATTTTATTTATTAATTCAACATAACATTATAATATTGAACTATATATAATGCATAATGCAAAATAATTAATAGGATAGGGAAGCAAGTTGCTGGAACTTATATAAATCCTTATCCGTAGTCAGTTTTATTGGTGGAGGAAGCGGGAGTACCCGGAGAAAACCACCCACCTATCGCAAGTCACTGACAAACTGGTTGTATCGAGTTCACCTCGCCTGAGCGGGATTCCAACTCACAACTTTAGTGGTGATAGGCACTGATTGCATAGGTAGTTATAGATATACGATCATGGCCACGACGACCGCTTGCTTATGAGAAATTACATGCATGCATTGCTTGTAACAATAAAAGTCGATGTCTCTGATATGTTCCGACAGTTTTGCCTTTCACTGTGTACTCAACGACTACCTCTTCCTAGCCTCCTCGATAAGTGATGCTATAATAAAAGTTTGAAGATACCAATGGTATAATTGGAAGCCGTAAATCGAAGGGCAGACAACACATTTGCCATAAGACTAATAGGTTCTTACACGAGTTCCTATTGTAGATCTGGGATTTCTTCCACGAGTGTGAGAAATTCCTTCTTTTCACGAGTGGAGCGTAGCGGAACGAGTGGAAAGACGCTGAATTTCTCTCACGAGTGGAAGAAATCACAGATCTTCAATAAGGACGAGTGCAAGTACCTGTTTCTTCCGTTTCAACTTAAAAACAAGACATGTCGATTTCATTCATTCATTCGCATGTCAATGTCATGTTTACTACACAAAATATTACAACGCCACGTGCAATGCAGTAAATACACACTTATTTAAAACCGCATTAAATCTATTAGGGGAAATCAATTAAAATTCAGGTAACATTGATATCTGAAGCTTTTTTAGATCTACTAAGACGACAATTTATATTACTACAGCAGTCGTGGAAGCGGACTATTGATTACACTCGGCCGATTTGATTGGCTGACAATGCCATGTAAGACAATGTCATGTGCAGCTGTCTTTATGGCTTGTCTTACATAGAAAACGCATCAAAACGGAAGAAAAAGACATGTTTTGCTACGTCGAGGTGACTGTCATTCGCTAAGCACGTCATTAAATGGTGCGGTATTTACTCCAAGCACATATGGTAAGTATAACTAACTATATGTATTCATACGAAGACCGAATCTATATCAACCAACCAATGGATAATTTTTGTAGGAACATATCATTTACGTTTGATAATGTTACCGATTTGATTGGCTGACAATGCCATGTAAGACAAGGTCATGTGCAGCTGTCTTTATGGCTTGTCTTACATAGAAAACGCATCAAAACGGAAGAAAAAGACATGTTTTCCTACTTCGAGGTGAGTGTCATTCGCTAAGCACGTCATTAAATGGTGCGGTATTTACTCCAAGCACCTATGGTAAGTATAACTAACTATATGTATTCATACGAAGACCGAATCTATATCAACCAACCAATGGATAATTTTTGTAAGAACATATCATTTACGTTTGATAATGTTATACTCTGAGATATTCGCATCATACGTGTTGTCAGATAGCGATGCCGTATTGCTGCTGTAACCGAATAATTATCTTTCCGACAACCATGCAAAATGCTATAGATATTCGGAGGAAGGCCGCGATTGCTTTACATGTGACAAACTAATCAAGTGTGACAACTGTGATCATGATCATGTGTCATCCTGTTTACCTTAAGGTGAAACAACTGCAAAAAATAGACTTAAAAGAAACATTTTTGATTTTGATGCTCGGACACAAACCACTATCTCGAATAAAATGGTATATATTAAACTTAGTGCGTACAACTTGTTTCTGGACTAAGATTCATCAGGTACTCTTAAATACGTCAGATAGGAAACCAAAATAATTTACATAATAGATAATTGCCAACCAGCTTCAAAAACGTCATCTGAAGGTACAGAAAGCTGGACATATATATCGTCTGAGACCCAAACAAATCTCGTTTGGCTGCCTGCTAATGATACACCATTCAAACATCCGGTTCCATCAACATATGTTATTATATTCACGTCATAAGTAAGTTAAGCCAACTCTACACATTTAAACCAACCGTCCTCTACACAACCAAATACATCTTAAAAATACCAGCAAAATATCTTCTAGGTCCATCCCTGATTCGACGCCAAACTAGTCATCAACAGAAAGAAAAAAAAATCGAAATTCAAGTCGAATAAAAAGGCAGAGAAATACATATTTAAACATACCGAGATGCATGATGGTCTCAATAATGATACCATCATTTGGGGAAGGAGGGGTGGAGAGATTTTGAATTTTATCTTAATCCTCTCAAAGAGACGGAAATGATAGCGGTTTCTCATTATGATTCTTTGATAGTGGAGAGCAGATGCGTCAACGAAAGGCAACAATTTATCTCCCACCTTTCCGACAACAAATACGATAAGATGAAAATCATTATCCAATGGAATTGTCGTTGCCTTAATATTAATTCTATTGTAAACACATTACTAGTACACACTATTCTACCAATTGCATTTTGTCTTCCAGAATCCCATGTAAAAAGTGATAATTTAATATACATTATTCCGTTGACAGCATTTTTATAAATGAGGAAGAAAGCTGCAGGCGACTCGACAATACTCGTTCGTGATAACATTTTACAGTTGTGTTAATTACTGCACATCTCTACAGACATTTACTGTGCACATCTCTTTAGATAAAACCATAACATTGTGTTCAGTTTATTTACTTACTAATTCATTCATCACCCAGATTAGCCGATCACTGAAGCCTTGCGCTTTAAATGTTCATAAAACACGAGCGACTGTTGTTTAGCCCATACTTATATAGTCTCTTAGATACATCAATACTGGTCAATGTTCTTTCCTATATATCTACAACGCCACTTTCAGCAATATTTCAGCTATATCATAGCGACCAGTTTTAGTGGTGGAGGAAGCCGGAGAGAACCACCGACCCTGGGCAATCAACTGGTAAACTTTAACACTTGCGCTTGCGAGTCGAGTGCACCTTTTTTGTAATTTACAAAGCTGGGGCCTGTTTAACGAAACTATCCTAAGACATGTCTTAGGAACATAATTAGGACCATCTTAGGACATGTCTGAGACAGCACAACGAAGCTGTATTAAGACCATCCTAGTAAAGATCGTCTTAAGACCATCCTAAGATATTCATTTATTAAAATATCCATATGTAGTGGAGATAATTAGCCCAATAACATAAAAAGATAATTTTATATCAATTATGAGCTTTCAATTTTAAAATCAGAAAGAAATTAAAATTAAAAGACGATTTGGAGTTAATCACAAATTTTGGAGTTAAAATGTCTCTTCTGTACAATATGCATATCGAAATTGTCAGTCTATATTGACATTATTAAGCTGTCAAACGAGTTATTTACGGGTAGTACATCCTATACAGAGTAAAACAGTGAGTAAAGTCGTGTAAATCGTGTTCTTTTGTGTGATAGACTTTCACCTTATATAAATAGAGTCGTATTTTGAATGTTACGCATACATCCAAAATGAGCCGAAAACGTAGCCCGAACTTGTCGATGGTGTTTTTTATTATGTGAATTAATAATAATTTGTTTTACTGTGTGTATTTAATTATTATTAACATTTTTATATTTATTGAAATGTAGTTGTTACCTTAAAAGATGATCCTAAGTCACCTAATTCATTGTCCTAAAGAGGACATATCTTAACTTAAGAGGCGGTCGATAAACAGACTTAAGACAAAGACATGTCCTAAGACCATCCTAAGATATGTCTTAGTCCTAAGATATCTTCGTTAAACAGGCCCCTGGGCGCGAACCCACGCCGTATTGGTGATAGGCTTGTATGAGCTGCTAGATCCAACTCATTGAGCCACCCAGGCCCCGTAAAAATGTAAAAGACATAATCTAATTTCTTTTATAGTTATTTGTACGATGTTGTATTTAGTTGACGACCTATGGATAAAATCATTCCTAAAAATAACGATAGAGCCATATATGGAAATCTAGGGAATAAGATTAATACGCTTTACTTAGTGACAATTCCATTCATAAAAATAACGATGCAGGCGATAGATACACACGCCGTTACGAAATGATACAGACGGTAAATTACAGAAGGTCAGTGGGCGGTGCTTAATTTTGTGTAGTGACCATTACGTCTTTAGCCTTAGAATTCCATTCATAAGAATAAAGATACAGACGATAGATAAACATGCAGTTACGAAACGACGCCGACGGAAAATTACAGAAGGTCAGTGGGCGGTGCTTAATTTTGTGTAGTGACCATCACGTCTTTAGCCTTAGAACTTCCAAGTCCGTCAAACATAGTTCGTGGAAAAAACTTAGTTACTGTTTCAAGTCATAGATCAGCAACATCGTACAATAATGTTCTAAGCTCTCGTGACCGATTATGATTATTTGAACGGTCAGTAAATAGTTGAAGGGTTCGCGCTCACCCTTCAACAATTTACTGACCGTCCAAATAACGATAGACGGTCACTAGGGAGCTTAGAACTTATGATGAACTTGTATACCACATTATTAGGTACAGGTGCATGAAGCTCTGGGGATTTATGCAATACCTCATGCATCATTGTGTCGTTTTCTACCTGCTATTTGTCTTTAGGGTCTCTATGATCATTCATCATGTATTCATTATAAAAATGATCATTCTAATACGTGTCGAAATTGTAACTAGCATCATAGCATGGATTAAAGTGATTCTATCCATATGTTTTAGAACCCTCAAATTAATATATTTTTCATTGAAGAATAGAAACTTTTATCGGACGCTACCCGGCTTTCAAGGAAATGGACACTGTTTTTTTTTTTGGACATACATTGATAATTAAAAAAAGTTGGACATATTCACATATTAAATAAATTTCCGTCATTCTACAAATTTTCGAACGGTTGTTTAAGTTATCACATATCATGTCACGATCCACGGTTAATTCAATGCTTAATTAAAAACTCTGATAGATGCTTAGAAGAAATACACACTAACGTTTTCCTGTGGAGAGTAGATACCATGGGAACGAGACAAATGGGACCAAAATTAAAAACTCTCAGGAATCTATTTCACAAGTGTTACGGATTACAATCTAAACAATATTATATAAAAACTTGCAGTGACGCATGTGTTTCATGCATAGATAATTTGGGAATTTTAGAAAACAAATCTAAAATTTTAGACATCAAATCTCTACTATCGGGAATTGTTTCAAAATTACCTTACACAGTTTGGTTTGGAAAAATTGACCAGAAAACTGAAAAACGAATAGACGACGTATTCACTAGTGAAAACGAGTATGACTATATTTGGGTATTAATTAAGAAAATTCTGGAATCAGGTAAACGTCGACGAAAAATGGTGCAACTACACAAAGCAATATTGACAAAACGGAGAAATGTTATTTTGAACGGTGGGAGTAGTGATACCGGCTATCAATCCATACTGGAAAAACTTATTACTATGAAAATGCAGGGAGAAATTAGTTTGTCCGACGAACAATATACCTCCCTTTTTATTATGAATATGACATTTAATCAGACGATCAGGAACGCATTTTCATGGATGATCAAATGCTTATCTGAAAACAAAATTTGCCAAGACAAGATTCTGAATGAAATAATGCAAATGAAAATAAACGATTTGTACTCAAACGGTATATTACCATTGGACAAGTTTGAATATCTGGATAAGTTTGTGTGTGAAACTATTCGTATGTATCCTTCGGAGATGGTAACTAGGGTGGTGACAAACAGTTTTGAGTTTGACGGACACGTGTTTCCGGTTGGAACCTTAGTTGACATTAATCTAAAGGCATTGCATCGTCATCCACTGTTTTGGGATTCCCCGGAAAAGTTCATGCCAGAAAGATTTTCTACACAAAGCCGTAGAGATGCATATACATATCTTCCATTTTCTGCAGGACCTAGAATATGTCCAGGTAAAAACTTCATATAGGTAATGATCAAAACATTTCTTATAACTTTTGTTGAAAAACTCGAATTTGATGTTCCCGTTGGAGAAGATGGCTGCGAAGAAATTCAACCAATCAAAGTTACAGCGCGTGTTGCCAAACCAGATCAAACCGCATCGTCAGAACATCTTATCAAAATAATGACCGTCAATAATCTTTTAAGAATTCCGACAAATCTATAATAATGAAGTATTTAACATTAATATAATATCATATTATTTGCTGATTCATGTCATATAATTTAATTATAAAACATGTATAACGTGGGTTAAAATAAAATACATATTTATTCAGATTACAAAAATATATCCCATAATAGCTAGTGGTGGATTAGATTTTCTTTAAATTGGAAGCTCAACCAATTAACTTTAATCTATCTTCGATTAACGGTGTTTAAAAAAAACATAAAAAAGGGGCAAACAATATGTCACTTAAAAAGAGTGCTGCTTCAAAGAACATTTGAAATATGCTGAATCAGACAACACTATTATGGTGTTTAACGCAACTTTCAACAACATTTCATTTATTTCGAGGAAATTAGCTGTACTGGTGGCGGAAACCGGAGAACCCGGTAAAAACCACCGATATGCCGCAAGTAACTGACAAGATCTATCACATAATGTTAACATTGAATCGAGTACAACACGACCACCACGACTTATGAATTATTAAAACTAAATGCACCCATCACAAGTACGTGTTTGCTCTCTTGATTGTGCATTATTGCAATAACATGTAATACTTTCAATGGAAATAAGCCAATTTTATTTAAATTTTCATACTGTCTACCGTTCAGTTTTGGTTCATTAATTTCACGTGTACTATGTTTGTTTCCCTGTCAACAAATGTGTTGTTCAAAAATAGGTCAATAGTATACAATTGACAATATTGCAGTATTGTTAATGAACATTATTTCTAAAGTACTTACGTGTTTTATGTTTGTCCATTTTCATGAGCAATCTGTTTGAATAGAAACATTTCATTTACTAAGTAAATCATAACATGCACTGTTAGCACTGGAAGTCAGCATAATTATAAAAAAAAAAAAAGTGCCGCTACAATTGTGCACCATTCAAAGTTTACATGACAGTTCTAAAATCTTCCAAGCACAAATTCGGAGGGGCATTGCTGACATACAATTGACTAAAACCGTCGGTAAGCAATTCTCCTCAGGTTGACAATTATTGCTGTCCACCTCAGAAGGCCGTAAATGAAATTGAGAACAATGAATAGTTCCTGGAAAAAAGGGAAATGTGAGACGAAAAATCCCTAAACTGCTGTCGAATACATATACTTTCTGGGGTTTAACACATGATGTTAAAATGAACGAGATTGGTGATAATCTTCCCTGGGTCAATTTGGATTTACGAACTATAGATCAAGATATAGTTATATAATAATTTAAAAACCACTTATTGTTAGCTTATAAACTCGAGATCTCACATTAAGCCTCATAAGGACACAATTAAAATTCATCCATGCGACTTCAAAAATGGCTAAAATCGTTACAAAACAACTATTTGAATTTTTACAGAAGGAATATTTTTAGCGAAAATTATTAGGCTTTTGACGGAAACATAGAATTTCCGTATTATATGTAATAATTTGAGAAATGTAATGAACAATCCATCCAGTTTGGAAATGCAAACACGTGGCGAAAATTTACTTTTATTATGACAATGAGGAAAAGTACTACCAATATCTGAATATGGAAGCAATGTCAAAAATAGCAGATCATAAAGACAAACAATGGTCCTTATTTTGACCTACACAGACACCTAATGATTGAGCAACGAAAACCCTACTAATGTATGGGGGAGATATCAGGTGCTCTGGAATGGTAAGCGTTTCCTGCTACACTTGTTAAAAATTAGATGATGTCATATCGGGTAATTAATATTGAACGAGGAATCCAGGCCCGAATCGTCACTACGGCAAACTGGACATACACTCGGTTATATATGACAAAAACATTCCGTAACGATTAACCAAGTCATATTACATTAGCGTTACCGTGACATCAAATAACCTTTATTTGCAACATAAATACGCATTTTTCCTTTGATGTTTTTATGCTGTAATAAACTTAAAAACAGTGAACTTTTACAAACCATGGTTTAACATGAAGATCTTGATGTTATTCCATGATTTTGATGTCATAGATCTATTATTTCATGATTTTGACTTCATAGATCTATTATTCCATGATTTTGACGTCAGATCTTAATGTTATTCCATGATTTTGATGTCATCATATAATTTCTGTTACAATACATATATAACAAGGATGAGTAATCATACACTTTTTTAACCAACTCATCTTTCGGATTCGTGGGTTTAAAAAGATCCATGGTATATATAATACTTACAATGAAGTACGTACTGTACATTGTCGTGAAACATAAAATTTAGTTGCACTCGCTGCAAAGCGGTTAGCAAGGTCATGCTACATTAGCGTGACCATGTCATCAGGTAACCTTTATTTAATTTTTAGAGTGAAGTAGATTATTTCAATGACATACTGTTAAAAGGAGGGGAGGGCATTTTCGCAAGGAATATAGATCTGTGAAATATCCCCATCCATTAATATTAAATACTGATTGTAGAAAGTTTCGCGGAATTCCATGTTGAACCTTAACTCTAAACGCCAAGGCAAAATGATATCGTATATTTATTATTTTATATTCATCTTTTTAAGATTTGTCAGATCGAGAAAAGCTGTAATATTGTGAAAAACAAACTATATAGTCAGCATGCCTTGCGGTTAAACAACGGACAAACTTGTACCATGACATTTTCACCCTTCACTTGAGATCTATTTTAAGATCATTATTGTAAAATTAGATCGATTACAAGGCAAACGGAAAGTACAAATTAGTGTAATAGATTGTATAACCGACGGACTAACGCCATAGCGATCGCATAAGATTATTTGTGTATGAAATGCTAAAGCCCTCGGGAAAACAGCACCCCTCGGGTGAACGATTATGATGTTCACCTTAAGTGCAGGCAATAATTGTTTTATTATACCGAAACTCTATTTACCATAATGTTGGATGCAATAAACACTTTGTGTTTTTATCTTGTGTATTCATAAACTTCATATTTGTGTTTTTAACTTCCGGTCAAGATTGTAATTCCGGAATGCAAAAACAGATACATTTCCGGACAGACATGGAACATAACATTTGTCGACCGGTGAACAACAGTGATGTTTCCCTGGGGTACCAA
>MJUT01006171.1:464466-493652 GCA_002080005.1 Gigantidas platifrons | reverse complement strand
CACCGACCCATCGCAAGTCACTGACAAACTCTATCACATAATGTTGTATTGAATACACGTTCGAACTCACAACTTTAATGGCGATTGGCGCTGACTGCAGCGGCAGTTGTAAATCAAACTATCACGACGACCCCTTCAAGAATGGAAAACTTATTTCGATGGAATTATAAACCTTTTATATTTGAACAAGTTGTCATTGATATATAGATTAATCAAAAACTTCTGTTTGTTTTTCTTAATCTTACAAAAATAAATATGTTTTGTTCGACCTTGTATCACTGTTTATGCGCCAAGCTTATGGACAAGGTTTTGTGTTTTGTTGTTTTGGTTGTCTTCTTCGTGAGTCTTATGTACCCAATTTTACCAGTTTCTCTGGATTGTCCATTCTTCATAACCCTTTTGGTTTCTCTCACGTTTATTTATTGGTACAATAGAAAGTGATCCTTTAATTTCTACTTAAATGATTTGCTACAAGTAAGAAGAACAAAACATTCAAGCTACCTTATTGATAAACATTGATTAATTCATTTAAAAGTGTATGTAAAACAAAAGTGTTATCTAATCAGTACTAGTATTTGTCATATTTGAAAAAGCATGGGTAGTGTAATGGTTAACTTGCTCGTCTCGAGTGCCATAGATCATGAGTTCGATTCCCGGTAGGCTCAAATCAAACACCATAACATTTTTATTTGCTGTTTCTCGGCTAAGCACGCTTCATTAGGCAAAAAGGATTAAGAGCAATGTCTGGTTGGCTCGGAATCTATAATGTATCTGAATAGAGCTACATCTCAAACCAAGGACTGCTGGTTCAGTTAGCTAGCACTATGAAATCCAACTAGTCTGATCTAATATAAATCGCTCATCATCATCATCTCATCAAAAGCAACTTGTTTTCACAGTGATAAATAACAATTACTCTCTCATTACTTAGGTGGGTGACAAACACCTTTTATTTAAAAAACTGTCAATGTTCAATATTACCACAATGAATATTTTAAATTCACAATTTCTTTTCAATTATTTAAAGAAAATTTGGGGGCGTCGTAGGCGTGATCGTATTGTAGTTGGAAAAAACAACTAAGTACTCAGTGTCTATCACCACTTACGTTGTGAGGCCGAATACCACTTGGGTGTACTCGATAAACCATTATGTGATGCATTTTGTCAGTGACTTATGGAAGGTATGATGTTTACACCGGGTTCTCCGGTGTCCTCCACCAATAAAACTAACCGCCACGATAAAACTGAAATATTGTTGAAAGTGGCGTTAAACATCACAACCCTAACCCCTTTACAGGAAATTATTTAAAGTGAAAAAGGAGCACTTTGAATTTCAGTACCTCTTAGTGCTCACAAATTGTACTGTTGACTAGAAATTAAACTAAATTAAAAAACAAAATAAAAAATGTGCAAAAGTAAGCTCTTTTAAGACAATAGCTCACTGTATATGAATGTTTTCTATTGTATCATTTATAGCCACATGACCGTAGACAATTGTTGATGTCATCAGTGAATAACACCACAGGAAACAACATTATAATCATATAATACATCACATTTATTGCACGAATATTGCTTTACAAATAAACAATAATATGCATGTAATACATAAATGTAATCAGAGTTTCCATGTACAAAGTATATACTAATATTTTTAAGAATGAATATGACAGTTATTCAATATTTATAAATTATTTTGAATGGTCAATTACATGTGCATTTAAAGCCAATTGCACGATTATCTAGCAGCCATTGTGAATTTGCAACGATTTTGGTGTCTTCGGGGTATTTGTCAAATCATTTGTCATTATTACCCTTTGCAGCAGGGTATTTGCATTTTTGTATTTGTCAAATTTTGACGCCACCAGTTCCTATTGCATTGTCATATTACAATACGCTTCCAGATAAAAGGATGGTGTTTGAAGTCCATGAAACTCCTTTCTTATGTAAATGCATACGTCAAGGTACAAATGTATATTCAGTGTAATTAAACAGATATATCACGGTTGGGCGGGGAATTTGCGAAAAATTCAAGTCTTGAGACACCATTTCCTTCGCTGTTCCGGCTTGGAAAATGTGACCGTCTCTCGACGTAAATTACAAATTTCAAACAAATTTGGAAACATGATGACTGGCCTATTAATTTATTAATTGTTTGAGGTCAAATTCATACGTATTTCAGCTACATTCATTACAGGACAACATTACAAGCACGAGGTAAACAATGGACACTGTGATGTGGCTATGACAAGAAGCACACGAATTCACCAATGTTTTTAAGTGGGGTTCCTGTTGTTCGAACTTTAGTTTTCTGTGGAATGTTTTGTGTACCGCTTGTCCTGTTTCGTTTGGCTATTGATTTGTCTGTCCTTCTTCCTTTGATGGCTTCTAATTACCCATTTGGTATCTTCAAACTATTATTCTAACATGATCTCCTTCTTTCGCTTTGTTAACAAACGAGCGAGTTATCCATTCAGCATAATCTCATTAGCACATGCGCCGGTGAATGTGACCGACTTTTCCAGTGGCAGCATAATTTGTAACCCGAATAATGTCGAGAGAGGGCGCAATATTATTCGAGTTACATAAATTGTGTGTGACATTTTCCGTAGGCGTAAATATAAATTACCGCCTTCAAATCAAAGTATTTTACCGTATTTGTACTCTTAGACATAGCAGAATCGAAATAAATCATGGAAGCCAGAATGTGTTTTGAGTTTTAACATGGATTGGCGGATATTAGTAAATCGCTTCTGGCTCGATGGTGTAATGACTAGCATGATCGTCTCGGGTACAGTAGAATGATTCTAATGTTATTTTTAGGATATCTTGACACAGTTATGCTTCTTTGTTTACTGTTTTTCTTGCTTATCTAAGGATGACTCAAATTAGTATCAATGTATATATTTCCGTGTAGATAATAATCTACTACATATAAGTATTCATGCTTTTTTTCTCTACATACCATACAATATACAGGTTACGACAATGTCCACATTTGTATGTCCATTATATTACTTGATAGGTGGTAGTTTCGTGAGAGGCCTTAAAACACTGTGATTTGTAATATCTCTATCAATTTCTGAAATGTTAACCTTGTTCGTATCTGACACCAATGAGTTGTCTGTTGGTAATTTTATGGATGTAACATCATATCTTGATGAGTGCCTCCTGGTGAGTTGCCTCTCCATAATATGATCCCATTGAGTTGTTTCCTGTCTCAATTTTCTTTCTTGTTGCTCATGATTAAATTGTGGTATATAAGAAAAACGTCGTTGGCTGCTCATAATGGATGCAGGATATGCACATTTGTTTACGGAATGTGTAGGCATTGTTGTACCGCTGGTATCTATTAACTCAATCGTCTGAAGTCCATTGGCTGATGTCGTTGGTAGAGAGAGACAATTTCGTCTCCGTTGGAACAGTTTCATTGACTTTGATGTTGGTTCCTCGGATTTTCGACGATTCAAATAAACAGGATCAGGAATGTTCTTTTTTATTTTTATATCTCTATCTGAGTTTTTCTGACACTTAATTGAAGATTTGTCTCCATGATCGTGAGTGCATGACATTCTGTTATCAGTTTGTTGCTGTCTTTGTTTTAACATGTCCAGATCACAATGGACTTTGAAATCAGCGCATTGCTCGAAATACTTGAGGTATTTTTGCAATTCAGCTGGTGGAATGAAGTACAAAGCATTATTTCCGTCATTATCTTCTATAGTAGGACTAGCATCATGCGTCAGTAACATGTCAATGACATCTAGAGGCAAAACATGCTGCAAAGCATACATAAGACATGTCCGACCTTTGATGTCCCTGATGTTTGGATCCGCACCATGCATTAATAACAGTCGTACAAATGACAAGATATCGGGGTGGTCGGTGTCTTCTATGAGAACAGAACATGCTACCGTGAGTGCTGTTTTACCGTCATACCCTTTATGATTAACTTTAACACCACCCTCGAGAAGAATTTTCACTAATTTCAGCTTCTTCAGTGCTACGGCTGTTAGCAATGCTCCATTTTCAATGTCCTAAAATAAACAACCAATAAATTGTAAAACATGTTCTGCAGATAGTATATGGTACTATGTTAATAAATAACACATATCAATTAATAATGCAATGTATTGCAATTTGTATTTTTGTGTTTGTTTGATTTTAAAGTGGTGGTACACAGAAAAATCTACATCCTTGGAACATGTTTGAATAGCTATTCTGTGTATGTAGCAGGTGTATGAAAACTGTGTTGGTACAGGTCATTAATTGTAACATAGAAAACTGTAAATGTTCATTCCAGGATAAGCATAATAAATATCATGAAAACTTCGCTTTGTGGCGAGAAAGATGAACCATAAATTATATATGGCCCCGCAGAACCACATCCAGTTGGAACTAGTGGATATGTATATGATTGCTTTATTTATTTTGGAATGTTAAATTTATTTTCTCACATTCTACAAATCAATTGCTAAGCTTTTTTAAATGCATCACAATTTTTGGCGATAAAAGGTATGGTTGTCCATAATGATATAAATGTGGATATCTATTGCATTGGATATTCACTATTCCAATGACATCTTTCTAAACTACGTGTGCAATGAGTGCCTATCACTACAATGACCGCCACTATATAACTGAGATAGTATTGAACGTGGCGTTACATACCAATACATATTACAAATTTACAAATGATAAACATGACAATTTAAACTTACCCGGTTCATTTTGTTGATTGTGGGTAAATGTTTAATATTGTCAACGAGTTATGTTTATATACAACTATACAGTACTTCCTTCTCACCCACTATCTTTAGCAGGTAACAGCTTTCAATGGTTGCTTCACACATTTGACTGTGAGCAAGTTGTCATTATCTTTTTAGGAATTCCTTGTAAATGTTATTTCTGCAACTCATTGACAAAGGTTTCACAGTTTTAGGGGGCTACACATCTACACATGAAAGAATGCGCTTGACATTAGTTTTATCATCACACTATTATACATGTTTTCAAATAAAGAAAGTTAGTTAATCAAACTGCCAACAGCTTTTTAATTCTCGTGCCGCAACAATTTAACAAACACATGTTATATAATATTCTTATTACCCTTATATAATATTCTTAGACCACTTCTAATAAATATTGCTTAATGCACTACTTAGTAAGAGAAAATCTTGTTGTAAATGACCAAGAGAGACTATTCAACATTACCCTTAAATACAAATTAAAGTAAATGAACAGCACTTTTATTGTTGTATGTACTGCTTAATGTTGTTTACTGCTTAACGTTGTCAACTCCTTAACGTTGTCTACTGCGTAACGTTGTCTACTGCTTAACGTTGTCTACTGCTTAATGTTGTATACTGCTTTACGTTGTCTACTGCTTAACGTTGTCTACTGCTCAACGTTGTCTACTGATTAACGTTGTCTACTGCTTAATATTGTTTACTGCTCAACGTTATCTACTGCTTAACATTGTCTACTGCGTAACGTTGTCTACTGCTTAATGTTGTCTACTGCTCAACGTTGTCTACTATTTAACGCTGTTTACTGCTTAACGTTGTCTACTGCTTAACCTTCTCTACTGCTTAACGTTGTCTACTGTTCAACGTTGTCTACTGCTTAGCGTTGTCTACGGCTTAACGTTGCCTACTGCTCAACGTTCTCTACTGCTCAATGTTGTCTACTGCTTAACGTTGTCTACTGCTTAGCGTTGTCTACGGCTTAACGTTGTCTACTGCTCAACGTTCTCTACTGCTCAATGTTGTCTACTGCTTAACGTCGTCTACTGCTTAACGTTGTCTACTGATTAACGTTGTCTACTGCTTCACGTTATCTACTGCTTAACGTTGTCTACTGCTTAACGTTGTCTACTGCTTAATGTTGTCTACTGCTCAACGTTGTATACTGTTTAACGCTGTTTACTGCTTAACGCTGTCTACTGCTTAACCTTCTCTACTGCTTAACGTTGTCTACTGTTCAACGTTGTCTACTGCTTAGCGTTGTCTACTGCTTAACGTTGTCTACTGCTCAACGTTCTCTACTGCTCAATGTTGTCTACTGCTTAACGTCGTCTACTGCTTAACGTCGTCTACTGCTTAACGTTGTCTACTGCTTCACGTTGTCTACTGCTTAATGTTGTCTACTGCTCAACGTTGTCTACTGTTTAACGCTGTTTACTGCTTAACGTTGTCTACTGCTTTACCGTCTCTACTGCTTAACGTTGTATACTGTTCAACGTTGTCTACTGCTTAGCGTTGTCTACTGCTTAACGTTGTCTACTGCCCAACGTTCTCTACTGCTCAATGTTGTCTACTGCTTAACGTCGTCTACTGCTTAACGCTGTCTACTGATTAACATTGTCTACTGCTCAACGTTGTCTACTGCTTAACCTTCTCTACTGTTTAAGGTTGTCTACTGTTCAACGTTGTCTACTGCTTAGCGTTGTCTACTGCTTAACGTTGTCCACTGCCCAACGTTCTCTACTGCTCAATGTTGTCTACTGCTTAACGTCGTCTACTGCTTAACGGTGTCTACTGCTCAACGTTGTCTACTGCTTAACGTTGTCTATTGCTTAATGTTGTCTACTGCTTAACGTTGTCTACTGCTTAATGTACAGTTTAATAAAAATTGACCGCCATGATATAACTGAAATATTTGTTTCTATAGTGGTGAAGAACAGAAAAATCTACATCCGTGAATATGCTTGAATAATTATTCTGCTGGTAGCAGGTGAATGGAAAATGTGTTGGCACTCGTCACTCATTGTAACATAGAAAACTGTAACTGTTCATCCAAGGNAACGTTGTCTACTGCTTAACCTTCTCTACTGTTTAAGGTTGTCTACTGTTCAACGTTGTCTACTGCTTAGCGTTGTCTACTGCTTAACGTTGTCCACTGCCCAACGTTCTCTACTGCTCAATGTTGTCTTCTGCTTAATGTTGTCTACTGCTAACGTTCTCTACTGCTCAATGTTGTCTACTGCTTAACGTCGTCTACTGCTTAGCGTTGTCTACTGCTTAACGTTCTCTACTGCTCAACGTTCTCTACTGCTCAATGTTGTCTACTGCTTAACGTTGTCTACTGCTTAGCGTTGTCTACTGCTTAGCGTTGTCTACTGCTTAACGTTGTCCACTGCCCAACGTTCTATACTGCTCAATGTTGTCTACTGCTTAACGTTGTCTACTGCTTAATGTTGTCTACTGCTCAACGTTGTCTACTGTTTAACGCTGTTTACTGCTTAACGTTGTCTACTGCTTAACCGTCTCTACTGCTTAACGTTGTATACTGTTCAACGGTGTCTACTGCTTAACGTTGTCTACTGCTTAACGTTGTCCACTGCCCAACGTTCTCTACTGCTCAATGTTGTCTACTGCTTAACGTCGTCTACTGCTTAACACTGTCTACTGATTAACGTTGTCTACTGCTTAACCTTCTCTACTGTTTAAGGTTATCTACTGTTCAACGTTGTCTATTGCTTAGCGTTGTCTACTGCTTAACGTTGTCCACTGCCCAACGTTCTCTACTGCTCAATGTTGTCTACTGCTTACCGTTCTCTACTGCTCAATGTTGTCTACTGCTTAACGTCGTCTACTGCTTAGCGTTGTCTACTGCTTAACGTTCTCTACTGCCCAACGTTCTCTACTGCTCAATGTTGTCTACTGCTTAACGTCGTCTACTGCTTAACGCTGTCTACTGCTCAACGTTGTCTACTGCTTAACCGTCTCTACTGCTTAACGTTGTATACTGTTCAACGTTGTCTACTGCTTAGCGTTGTCTACTGCTTAACGTTCTCTACTGCTCAATGTTGTCTACTGCTTAACGTCGTCTACTGCTTAACGCTGTCTACTGATTAACGTTGTCTACTGCTCAACGTTGTCTACTGCTTAACCTTCTCTACTGTTTAAGGTTGTCTACTGTTCAACGTTGTCTACTGCTTAGCGTTGTCTACTGCTTAACGTCGTCTACTGCTCAATGTTGTCTACTGCTTAACGTTGTCTATTGCTTAATGTTGTCTACTGCTTAACGTTGTCTACTGCTTAATGTGCAGTTTAATAAAAATTGACCGCCATGAAATAACTGAAATATTTGTTTCTATAGTGGTGAAGAACAGAAAAATCTACATCCGTGAATATGCTTGAATAATTATTCTGCTGGTAGCAGGTGAATGGAAAATGTGTTGGCACTCGTCACTCATTGTAACATAGAAAACTGTAACTGTTCATCCAAGGATAAAGGCTATAAAGTTATGAAAACGTCACATTTTCTGGCGAGAAAAGTGAGACGTAAATTATATATACAAAACCAGTTGGAATCATTTGATTTGAATATGTTTGCGTTTGTTATTTTTGAATGTAAAATTTATTTTCAAACAATCTGAAAATCAATGGCTAAGCTTTTCTTAAATACATAACAATTTGGACGGTAAAAGGTAAGGTTGCCCTTAATAAAATAAATGTGGATGCATATTGAATATTTAATATTGCAACGACATCTTTCTAAATTGTAATTGTGCCTATGTGGTCGTGATCATATAGTTATTCGATTTACAACTAACTGTGGAATCAGTGCCTATCACTACAAGGGCCCGGGTGGCTCAATGAGTTAGATAGTTGTATTACCTAACTACTCATACAAGCATATCACCAATACGGCGTGGGTTTGTGACTGGCTTTGTAAATTACAAAAAGGTGCACTCGACTCGCAGCCGCATATGATAAAGTTTACCAGTTGCTTGCCCATGGTCGGTGGTTCTCTCCGGATATTCCGGTTTCTTCCACCACTAAAACTGGTCACCATGATATAGCTGAAATATTGCTGAAACTTGCGTTAAAAACCAAAAATCAATCAATCCTATCACCACAAAAGTTGTGTGTTCAAATCCTGTTCATGGCGAGGTGCACTCGATACAGTATTATGTGATAACATTTGTCGGTCGTTTTGATCCGATACTGCCACCAATAAAACTAACTGTCGTGATATAACTGATATATTAATGAACGTGGCATTAAACGCCATAACCCTAACCTTTAAATTGTAATTTAAAAATAATAAACATGATAAAGTAAAATTACCCGGTTCATTTTGTTGATTGTCGGTAAATGTCTAGTATTGTGAACGAGTTATGTTTATATACAACTATACAGTACTTCACACCCACAGTCTTTAACGGGTAAAATTTCTATTTACAAGTAGACATTATTTGTGTTTGCTTGGGTATAGTGTTGTCCAACACATATTGTGTTGTGTTTTTGTTTTGTTTGTCTTCGTCTTGTGTACCGTATGTTGCCAGTTTCTCTGCATTGTCCATTTTTGACTACCCCTTCTGTATTCTCTACCATTTATGGAAACGTTCACCATATTTGAACATGCTTACTCTTGACAGAAACATTCTTATTCAAATATTAGGCAGTTTGAATTTAGTGATAATTAATATTTCATACACTAAATTCCCTCTAACCGTTTATAGTAATATTGTACATATTTTACAGCTTGCTGCTGAGATTTATTTCCAGAACAGGAAGTAATTCAAAGTACCAACGTCATCACAATCGAAAATATCAATGAGCGTTCTAAAATACAAAAACAGAAACAATTTCCCTTTTTAAACTTCCTGCTATTATCAGCAAAACATGTGTAATAAATAATATATCTACCTACTTGTTAAATTCCGAATATATAAAATTAATCACGTATAACAAAGACGGCAAGTCACTCATTCATAACTTGTTTTCGGATCCCCTTAATTAATACATAGTCATTACTATTGTTGTATTTAAATTGTTGTACTATATTCATATGTATTGATTAATAAAATATGTTTACACTAAGTCACTCATTCACTGACGCTCATTCGTGGTTTATGTGTTTTCCCTATTCTGAGTGTAGAGCAATATCGGGTCTAAATCGTTGGTTCGAGCCTCCTTCTGGTATGCGTTGCTTCTCCTCTTAGTACACAATATTATCGAAAAGAGCGAAAACTAGTGGGCTAGGAATCACGATAATGATTCCGAACAGCGTGACATATCTACCCGCTGATCGTTTTTTCAGTGCATGAGTTAGCGCTGTAAAAAGACAAAGAAGCGTGTTGTTTTAGTACAACGTGGATATCATTATCATCTTATCGATTGCAATTTGTTCTGGTCATGCTGCAACATATAAAAATCACGCACTAACTTATGCGAACAAACATGTATAAAATAATGACCATTAAACAAAAATGAAAACAAATTTAAATACAAACCGCGAAGAAAACAAAGTCATAAATACATAAGCAAACATAGAAATAAATATGTAAACAACTCGAAAGGAGCAGGTGTTAAGTGATATTTGCCAGGTGTTAAGTGATATTTGCCAGGTGTTAAGTGATATTTTGCTAATAACAATGATATACCGTCCATAATTCGCCACCATTAAACACACAAACAAATAAACAGACACACAAACAACATAATAGTCTATGTCAATGTAGTTTATTTTGGCCATGGTGTTGTCTGTTCTTCTTCGATATACGGATTCTGAATACCCCTTTAGTATCTTTAAACTCTTCTTATGTCAGT
Organism: Gigantidas platifrons; assembly: GCA_002080005.1. Classification (NCBI taxonomy): domain Eukaryota; kingdom Metazoa; phylum Mollusca; class Bivalvia; order Mytilida; family Modiolidae; genus Gigantidas; species Gigantidas platifrons. Next base: position 483,090 of record MJUT01006171.1, on the reverse strand, counting down.
GTATGTCAATGTATGTGTATCATGTAAATAATGGAGACGGCAACATAAATTGTATAATTTGTGCCTGATGCTTTTGTCTTTATGACAAATAACACGGAAAACGTCAGGTGCTAAATGATATTTGCTAATAACAATGATATACCGTCTATAATTCACCATTAATACAAGTCTTTTACACTTAAGATAGTTTGATGAACAGCGTTGCTGTAAAGAGTCCTTATCTGCAAATTAATACAACTAACCTTCCTGATACATAATGTGCCGTACGATGTATGTGTTATAGTGTTTAACGCTTCTTTCAACAACATTTCACCTGTATCGTGGCGGTCAGATTTATTGGTGGACGCCAACGGAGTACCCGGAGAAAACCACCGACCTGACACAAATCTCTGACACACTGTATAGCATAATGTTGCATTGAACATGCATCGCCTGAGCGCGATACGAACTCAGAACGTTAGTGGTGATTTGCACTGATTGGATATGTAGTTATCAATCCAACTACCATACGATCGCGACCATTTGAAGTCATTGCTACAAAATTTCACAATCCGGTTGACCATTAATAATATCCATATCTCTTGATGGCACCTTTGCTTTTCTCAATCATATATTTAATTATACATTGGTGTCACTGTGAAGTGTTGTTTTTCTACATTATATTATATTTCCTCATTTGTTTTTGGTTAGGAATAGGATTATGGCGGTTAACGCCACTTTCAGCAATATTTCAGTTCTATCGTTGAGGTCAGTTTTCCTGGTGGAAGAGTCCGAAGTTTCTGGTGAAACCGTAGGACACTGACACACTTTATCACGTCATGTTGTATCGAGTACACCTCGCTTTAACGGTATTTGAATTAACAATTTTAGTGGTGATATGCACTGATTGCATAAGTAGCTATACATCCAACTACATTTCTATCACGACCACGACGGTCCCTAATTGTACTAGGCATCATACAGTTAAATATTACATGTAAATTCAGAAAAGATTGAAGATATCAAAGATGGACTTGTTTGGTGTTCAATTGTAGAGGAGAAAGACGGTATTGTTGATGTTGATATAATTGTTGATTATCACACCACTGAATTTATTTTATTGTAACAATGTTAGCTAATACTACTGTTAATGGTATTAATAAGAAGTATTTCTAGATTCAAGAGGACGTGAAACAGAAATATAGCTCCAACAGAAGAAACAATTCAAATTAATACCATTTAATATAACATACTTACTAACCATGCCTCACAAAATAAAGCATATAGGTATCAGACTATTAGTTATAATGCGAAAACTAAGAAAAGGTTAAGCATATAATCAAAAGTGGTGTTGTTTGATTGAGATGACAGGTGGTATTTGTTGATGTTGGTAGACCCCCACCTTTTTCCATCACTGTTTAAAATGTCCTTTCGTGATTTGAAAAAGATTGATATTATAAAGAATAATACAAAATAAAAAAAAACAGGTGAAAACGTTGAATATATCAATAGTGGTCTTGTTTGTCCTCACTTATTTGACGTGACAGGTTGTTTTTATTGATGTTGAAAGACCCCCACCCATCCTCCACCTCTTCAATCACTGTTTAACATTGCTTTTGTTGACTTGACAAAGATGATATTATAACGAATAATAAAAATAATAAACAGGCACACGCGAAAACATGTTTACAGTATCATATCGTAAAGGTAAAAATTAAAATGCATACAAAAGCCATTCAATATAATAAGGAACATAAAAAGAAAGTAAAGACCACCTCTCATTTGCAAGCTAGGGGTATTTCACACTCAAATAAGGGTATGAAGTTTGTTCATGATTGACGATCCTACAGTGACTGAAATGCAGAAAACGATAAAAGCGGTGTTCTTTTACTTGAAATTATATCTAGGTCTAATGTGGAATAATGTCTAATGTCCATTTGCATCCATATTGTTTTAGTAAGTAATACACTAGGGCCCGAGTGGTTCAATGAGTGAAGTAGTTGAATAAACCAACAACTCGTACAAGCCTAACACCAATACAGCGTAGGTTCGCGCAGGGCTTTGTAAATTACAAAAAATATCGGTTTAAAATGTGTCTTCATGATTTGACAAAGATGATATTATAGAGAATAATAAAATAATATACCTGCACATACAAAAACATATTTATAGGTACAAATTGATATTGCCTGACATGCAGAAAATCAATCCATACAACTGCAGGCCAGGGGTCGTATCAACTTCATGTTAAGGTATGAGTTGTGTTTATGATTGAAGACCCTACTGTGACTGTGCAATGCAAAACAGCAATAAGCGCTGCTCTTTTACTTGAATTTATGTCCAAGTGTCATGTTGATTAATCTATCATGTCCATTTACATAAATATCTGTTATTACCAATTAATACATAAATATACAACACAGCAGCTGGGGGACCTGTGCAACACCGTATTGTAGACGTTTACTGCATCGCTTGATGGGAACGTCAAATATACTTTAAAAGGAAACGCCCAAGGGATTAAGGGACAATAACATTGGAAACATGCCTTTCGTAGCGATCACAAACTAATTTCTAGGGTATTGTTAATGTGTTTTCAATGAAAAACAAGTCCAAACCCACTGCCCCATTTTTACGAAAAAGAGCATAAACAAGTGTCGTTTCAATCGTTCTAGGCGTGTCCTCATTTACGTCCGCGCTTTACAGTTGCCATTTCTTACCGTTTACACATGTTTACTTTGTGAATTAAGCAAAACAATATTCGTATATCTTTATTATGCAGCATACGTCTGTAATGAATTCAGGATAACGAGAAGAATAGTGTATGTCAAGTTCTATTTTATACTTCAATCAAGATTAACTATACATACGTGTCACGAGGAGAGGGTTGGGAGCCCATTGGCCGGTTTAACCCTGACAGTACCTGGATTTTCAACGTCATGTATCTTTGACTGTGTGTGTTCCGTGAGTTTAGATAGAAGTTAATTGTTTGTTTTGTTGATATTGTTGTAATTGTTTAAACTTTTGTTCATAACAGTTTGTAGTGTCTTTAGCGGTATTATGTGACATTTCCGCCTTATTGCTTTGGAACTCCTGTTTAATAAATATTAGCTATGTAAAAAGGAATGGAAATGTCAACATATACAGTTTGAAGTCTTCACTCGATTAACAGCATCAACTGCTCCAATAATATCCCAATAAGTCGAAGAACAAAAATCCCAGACTGTCGGAACGGTTCCGAAATAAAATAGAAAAAAACCATAATACAAATCAAATTAGATACCTGTAGCACACAAATAGATAACCGCTCCCGTTTGAAGCTATGTAATCCTCATGCTACACTTGTAAGTACAAAATAATAAGCAGTTCATATAGTTCATTAGAAAGTAGCTTCCTCAACGCGCATGCAAATATCATTAATGTTTTTAAATCGAATCAAGGCACAGTAATTTAATTCAATAATAACCCCGTACGTACTTAAGGGCTATACTTTTTATACATATATGTACGGTTTTATTTGCGACTGATCACTAAAGAATTGTGTGCATTCGAACTTTTGCATTATATGATTGTTACATAGGTTTATTGCTGTTGGAAGTTTATTTCTATATTCATGACCAGAACATGCTTATATTTAATAAATCTGCATGTAGATTTAAAAGTGACAACAGGATTAATCTTTTCACCTATTTTGTTATTGTAAATGGGTAAATTTACTTTACTCAATCTTGGGTTTTTGGCGGGATCCGTGTTGCTCATCTTTTTAGGTTTTTTTTGTGTTGTCCTATTATGTGTCGTTACGTTCTGAGTTCCGTGTTGAGATATCCGTTACGATTTTCGCATTAAAATGATGTTCGGTTCGTACTTTACCTCAAGTTTCTTGTAGGAGAGAACATGTCTTATTTACGTTATATGTTGTTTTTGCGTATATTGGTGTCAAGCACATGCTTTTGTTTTTCTTCGTCATGTGTACACTATGTTGCCAGTTTCTCTGGATTGTCTTTTTATTACTCCTTCGGTATTCTCTAACGTGTGTGGTTTTGGCCCCACACAAGCCACATGAATATATGTTTGAAAAGTTGTACCCTGTTGAGGAGAAATTATTTGCCAGATGCCCGTGTAGGTTGCTAGCTTAAGCTTACAGTGGGTCCAGTTGTGTCATATTAGTTCAAATTGCAAGTCATTACCCTATATCAATTAAACTTTCAAATGTATTTTTGACCTTTGACATTCTGCACATTCCTGATTTGATTCTATAATTATACGTTTTAATAACTTCTGTATATGAGTTATTTCTAATATGACGGGGGAAAATAACACCCAGCCTAGGAAGAGCATAGGAAGGATAACGAAGGTGAGTATAATTTATCATACTTTGTAGATATTTCAATCTTGTGAAGAATTAGGGGATAATTTGAATGCAAATAGAAAATTCACAAGTTGCTACAACATTAACATTCTGAAACATATTATTGAAAAACAAACCCATGATTTTTCTTTGAACTTTGCATGAAATGGAAGACTTTTGCCTGCTTTGACTCGGAAATATGCAAATAGCCTTATTTGTGCCTGTTGCATGTTTGTAATATTAGTTTAGAGTTGTGGTGTTTGATGATATCAAAGGAAGTCTTGTTTGTATTCACTTGTTTGAGATGATAGATGGTTTTGCAGATAATGGTAGAACACCAACCTCCTTTTTTCCTTAACTGTTTAACTGTTTAAAAGTTCTTTTCCTGGTTTGACAAATATGGTATTATAAAGAATAATAAAAAAAAAATAAACATGGAAAAACGAAAACATGTTTACATGTATTATATCTTAGCACTTTCTCACGCTTGTACTCTGGGGCTGAATGTGGTCTTTCTATTAATGGCTTTGACATTATGCACCACTATTTCCGCTGTGAAAGTCAAACGTTGGATATTGCTGTAATTTTTTTTAACCTTTTTTCAGATCAGTAGGACACTTGTGCGACATTTTCTTTATATCGTTTTGTGGAATCTTATTTGATAAAATATTAGTTATATAAACAGGAATGAGAATTTCAACCTCAACAGTTTGAAGTCTTCACTCGAATAACAACTTCAACTGTTCCAATGATATACCAATACATCGAAGAACAAAATGGTTCCAAAACCAAATAGAAAAAAATCGATACCCCTTTTCAAGCCATGGAATCCCCGTGCTGCACCTGTAAGTACAAAATAATAAGCTGGTAACGGAATTCATTGGAGTGTAGTTTCTTAAATCCACCAGCAAATATCATTAATTTAATATCGAATCTAGGTCACACTAATTTAATTCAGCAAAAACAAACTAACGTACTTAAGCGTTATACTTATTATTAAAAAAAAAGTTTTCATTTGCGACTGATCACTAAAGAATTGTGTGCATTCGACCTTGGACTTATATAAATATGCATGTAGACATAAGTAAGTGACACCAGGATAAATCTTTTCACATATTTTGCTATTGTAAATGGGTAAATTTACCTTAGTTCATTCTCAGCTTTTTGGCGGGGACCATGTTGATCATCTTTTTAGTTTTAGTTGTGTATTGTCCTCTTATGTGTCGTTACGTTCTGGGTTCCGTGTTGAAATATTAATAGGATTTCAGTATTAAAATGATGTTCGGTTCGTACTTTACCACAACTTGTTTGTAGGAGAGCACATGTCTTATTTGCGTTATTTGTGTTTGTTTGCGTATATTGGTGTCAAACATATATTGTGGTGTGGTTTTGATTTTCTTCGTTTTGTGTAGCTATGTTGCCAGTTTCTCTGGATTGTCCTTTTATTGTTCCTTCGGTATTCTCTAACGTTTATTTCCTTCACGTACAAGAAGTGTACACGTGGTATTCTCAAACCACACATACATGTCAACCATCGAGAGACTAAAAGCGGTAGGGGGTCTGGGGTTTGCCTCCCCCGCTAGAAATGTTTTTTTTTTTCAGAAGGACGCAAAATGGTGCCTTCTGTTGCATTTTGGATATAACATCTGTACAGTCAAATCATTAAATATAGTATGAAAAAACCATGAAAAAATGGAAATTAGCATTTTACATATATACAAGTCAAACCTCGGTTCCTCGACCTCGGATGGGTCGAATACCATGGATGTCTCGAACATATTTGAAAGTCTCGTCAATTTTCCATATATTTTTAAGTACAACAACCCTCTTTCGCTCGAACACTGATACCTTGAACAGTCGAACTCAATAAATGGTCCCGTCAATAATAAAATCACGAGTTTTAGCATGTCAAACTCGAACTTCGCAATTTAATTAATAGATGTACGTTGAATGTGTTTGCATGCATATATACATGATTAATTAATCTACTGGCTTGATAAATACACGTCAATATAAAATAGCGGGGTTATGCTTCTTAAATTCGGCCGTATCCCGGAACGCCAACATCTTGAAAGATCAAAGAAAGTTGTCCTTCCTAATTAAGAGGGATTAAGGGGTCCCAGTAAGGGTGAATGATCAGAGCAATCACAGGTAAATAACGGTAAATTTAATTCTCTTATTTGTATTTTCTATATAATGGAATCAAATAAAAGACGAAAACATAATAATCAAAGAATATTTATTATTAAATTTTAAAACTATAATATAAGCACATATGAAATATGAAAAATAATAATGAATATTTATTATTTAAATTTTAAAACTATGTATAAGCACACATGAAATATGAAAAAATAATAATGAATATTTATTATTAAATTTTAAAACTATATAAGCACACATGAAATATGAAAAATAATAATGAATATTTAAGAAAAAATTCATGGTAGCCCGAATTTATATTATTTTTACCACGGGTAGGCACTTTATGNACCATAAATTACTACGATTCTAATATGTAAAGATTGGTAAAATATCGTTATAAATTGTCGATGACGTCATAAATTACAATGGGTGTAGGTATATATTATTTTTACCACAGGTTTGGACTCAAAGCGTTTGAAGGACGTCATATTATAATTATTATTAAATTTTAAAACTATATATAAGCACACATGAAATATGGAAAAATAATAATAAATATTTATTATTAAATTTTAAAACTATATAAGCACACATGAAACATGAAAACATAATAGTTACTATTTATATTAAATTTTCAAACTATATATCTGAAATATGAAAACATAATAATAAACTTTAAAACTATTATAAGCACTACATTTTGAAATATATAAATGTCAATGAAATTAGCCTAGGTGAAGTAGTTCAGATGCCTGGTCTATGTAAGTCATTAAGTCGATGTGGTTGGATGTAAATCTCTGCTTCAGCAACCTTAACCGACTGTCGATGTTTCTGTACTTCCTTGGTCTTGGTCGTTGTACCCCCCTCCCCCTGCTTGAAGTTGCAGTCTATGTATTTCATTTGAAGCCTGAATATCCTTGAAAGCCTGGATGATGGTGTAAATGTTTGGATGACAATGTTGAACTTTCTTCTTGAGTTCAATGAGTGGTTCATTCATGCTGGTATCCTCATCAGGCTGTGTTAACTAGGTTTGAATAAGAATTTCCTTTTTCTGATGACTTTTATTGACAATAGGACCATACAAATGTAATTGCAAATAAATTGAATCAATTATCATAAGCATGAAACTATTGTCATAGCATGTATCTAAGATCCAAACATCAAACTGGATTGTGCTAACTGCAAAGCAAAACATAAAACAAAAACAAATTAATTAATAGCAAGCAAAATAAAAAAGAAATATGCAAATTAAAATAATAGTAGCCCCTCAAAGTATAATGCACTTTCTTTGATCACAAATAAGGCAAGCAGCTCAGCAATTCTGTCATTAAATACCGGAGGGAACCGCCAACCTTGAGCAGGTAACTGACAAACCTTATCATGTACGGTTGCAAGTTGAGTGCACCCTTTGTTGTTGTTTACAAAGTGGGGCACAAACTCGCAACGCAGAGGTAATAGGCTACAGTGATTGTATAGGTAAACTAACTACCTTAACCACTCAGGCCCCTTTTTTATTATCCAATCATGGATGGTGCCCATTAAGAGCTGAATAATCACAATATATACAACATACAGGATTGATTTAAATACACATAATATGACAGCAAGGGACAGAATAAACAAACACATGAAACAAACATTGTATGACATTCTAAAATAAACAATAAACAAGAAAACTGGAATATTTTTAATACAGCAGGGGCAACTCCATTAATCATTAGTGCATCTGTTGTCTCATCGACATTTACCCCATATCTCTTTTTACTTCTATCAGAGGAACAGGGCCTAAATATGGAAGCGGTGTTCCCTGTCTACCACTCAAGAAAAGATTGGTGTTGGACAAACTCATTTTATAGGACAACGAGTCATGCACCATTCTAAAAAGATGACAGATTTGTGACACCTACCTTGTAACATTTTTTTACTGTAAAAGATATTTATTTTTGACATTTTCCTTCTTTATATCATACTGCAACCAATAATAGATGTAAAGGATTGCGCATATTATTGTGGGGCACATAGTACAAGTAGTTAAGACATGGGAGACAAGTTGAACTTTCCTAAGTACATTGACAAGTAGTAATTATTGAGATAAAACAGACGTGTCATACACTTTGGTTACACTGGGAGGATATTTCAATATGTTTTTATTTTGTTTTAAAAACATTTTCGGGTTCAGACATTGTTTAGATTGGAGAAATGGAGCGCTGGAGATGGTGTGTCGTGATAACCACCCCCCTTTTTTGTAATGTGACAAAAAGTACATTTCCGCGTGATGTCTTCAACCTCTAAAATAACTAAAGGGGACAAACAAATGTATCTGATGTGAACTGTGCCAATTACCCACTTAGTGCACGCCTTCATTCAATGCTGTGCATCATTTCCTTTGCTGAGATCTACGCTATGGCGGCCGCCATTAAAAACATGGATTTAGCCTGTACCTGACCCCGATAAAAAAAAAAAATCCGAGGGGTCACGAGTACCAGACTACTGATCATATGATGGGTGACGTAACGGGAAGGTATAATCCGAGAATGGATACGCCCCTTTTCAGGTTTTTGTCTCTACTCCACATTGGAGAATTTTGAAAAATGGCGATCCCCATTATTTGGTGCAACAGGCAACTTCAATGACCAAATTCTACCTTATGGTATACTATCTTTAACATTCATTAACACAAATGTCTTTTTTTTACTGTCATTTAAATTTGCACTCTAACTTGTCAAGACCATGGCCTTTTCCTTTAAAGCTGATAGTTTATCTATGTGTTATGAAATATAACCTTTGTAAGGGATATACCTGAAAGTTATATCAATATCCAGGCTTGAGTTAACTAATTGTAGAAAGTCGGGACTGAGTCGTCGTAGGGACTTCCACATTCGTTGATGACTATCTGTTAACTGGCAAATATATATAGATGTACAGGTACGTCAGTTCCGGAATCCTAAACGACTGGTTCCCGAGTGTTGGTTATAACAGTAGGTTGTGTTACCGACTAATATTATAACATTCCTCCCTCTTTTGTAGAATTGGAATCATATATTTTATAACTCCAATAAATATCAAACATAGCAGCAATAATGAAAATTATCAGAAAACGTTCTAGGCATCTACACAAAAATAACAGTAAACTATAAAATTATCCATATCATATTTCATTTTGAAATATTAACTATATGTTATGTTCATTAAAGGACAAATGACACGATTTTTAAATTTTTCACAAAACTTAGTGAAATACTTCCAAAATGCTGTAAAAATAATTTCTTTTTCACTTTCATGTGATTAACGATACNATTTTGAAATATTAACTATATGTTATGTTCATTAAATACTAAATAAATACTACACAAATATATATTTATATACAAATCTATTTACATACAGTTTTATGTATATTGTTTTTTTTATTACTGAACATAGTCGCCAAGATAGGTCGGTATTTTCCTTGTTCTTTTCTCTTTATTATGTGAGGTAGACTCGACTTCATCTTGATCATCTATGCTGTAATGTAACGTCTCATCCAAATCCATAGGATATCTTATCAATTCCTGTAAGTCTTTGATTTGACTAATTGTCTGGTTATAATCACAATCATCATTATTCTCGTCTAAATTCTGGGACATCAGAACATCTGACGCACACAGATTGTCGTTATCACTGTCCAGAGGAGAAACCAGAACATCTGGCGTACTCGCACTGTCAGTGTCTTCGTTCTCATTGATTAATGATGTCGTATCCATGTCTCCCTCAAATTCAGTGTTGTGATCCTCTCCAATATGTTGTCCAAGTATATCATTTCTTAATCTTTTAACCCAAATTGGTAATTCCCTATCATTACATAGCTTTAATCTATCATGATGTATCCAAGATTCTCTTTTCTTATCCTTTATTTTATAAAGTACCGGTGTTTTAACTTGTGTTATGATGTAAGGACCTTTCCATGGAGATTTCAATTTTGAAGATTGTCCTAATTGTGTTGCCTGGTCCAATTTATATACGACATCCCCGATGTTGTAGGACTTGTGATTGTTATAAAGATCGTATGTCCTCTTTTGTCTTTCTTGTGTTGTTTTAAGGTTTTCTCTGGCTATGTCGTGGGCTATTTTTAATGTTTCCATTAACTCTTTTATATATTGTGAAACTTCTCTTTTTTCACAGCTTAATTTCGGAGTACCAAGTATCAAATCTAAAGGTTGAAAAACTTCCCTACCTAACATCAGTAGGTTTGGTGTAAATCCAGTCTGTGCACTTTTGGAAGCACGAATGGCTGCGACAATTTGCTGTAAATGGACGTCCCAATCATGTTGTTTGTTTTGAATATAACATCGGATTGTTTGTAAAAGTGTTCTGTTATATCTCTCGACCTGTCCATTTGATGAAGGATGGTAAGGCGTTGTTCTGGTTTTTGGCGATTTGTAGTAATTCACAAAGTTGGTTCACCAAATTTCCGTCCATATTTATTCCTTAGTCGGTGTGGAGTTCGAGAGGAGATCCAAAGCGTGAAAAGAAGTTATCAACCAAGTTCTTTGCAACTACCTCTGCTGTCTGTGTGGATAACGGGAAACATTCCAACCATTTTGTAAATTGGTCTATTACCATTAACAGGTACTTGTTTCCTTTTTTGGTGGTCAGAAGAGGTCCAAGAATGTCCATATGGACCCTTTCCATAGGAACACAGGAATGATATTGTTCCAGTTTCGCTTTTGCTTTTTTTGTTTGTTTTTTGTTCTTGTTGCATGTAGAACATGACTTAACATATAATATACAGTCTTGGGTCATTCCATGCCAAATAACTGCTTCCTTCAGTTTCTCAAGGGTTTTGTATTGTCCTAGGTGTCCAGCCATTCTAATGTCATGACAACCATACAGGTCTTCTTTCTGCATTTGTTTTGGAACTAGCAAAAGCAGTCTAGGGTTTACAGGATCCTCCCATTTGTAGTAAAGAACACCATTTCGCAATTGCAGTTGGGTATTACACATCCAAAAATGTCTCACTGTTCTATTGCTGAGTTGCAGTTCTTGTTTGGAAGGAGTGTATTTCTGTTTTATCCAAGATATCAATAATCTCAAATCCTGATCCTTCATCTGTTTATTCTGTAGGTCCTCCGATGAATAAGGATTTATCCATGAGTTTCCTTGAACATTTGTGTTACTTTCTGGTGTAAGTGTCCTGATAGTCAGTGGAACTACAAAATCAACCTCTTCCTCGAATGTTTCCCATTGTTGTCTTGCTCTGGTACAGAAATCACAACCTTGACATGGTAAGTTCTTTAAATAAACTCCGGGTCTGTAGTCATTACAAACAGTTAGTTCATCTGGTATACGAGATAATCCATCGGCATTTGAATGTTTCTTTCCTGGTCTATGTTGAATTATCATATTATATTGGAGAGTTCCTCAATCCATCTCGAAAGTTGTCCCTCAATATTCTTAAAATTCAGCAACCAGGTCAGGCTATTATGGTCAGTTCTGATGACAAAGTTTCTGCCAAGGAGGTAATGTCGAAACTGTCTAGTAAAACACACGATGAATAACAGTTCTTTTCTGGTCGTACACTATTTTCGCTGAGTCGGTGTTAGGACTTTACTCGCGTAGCTAATAGTCTTTTCGATTCCATCTTGTACTTGACTTAATTCTGCTCCAATTGTCTTGTCTGAAGCATCTGTGTCCAAGATGAAGATGTCTTCAGATGTTGGTAAAATTAGGATCACAGCATTTACTAATGCATCTTTAAGTTGGTCAAAAGATCTTTGATGTTCTTTATGCCACACAAAATCTGTTTTTGGCCCTGTAAGTCTGTGTAATGGTTCTGCTATCTCGGCAAAGTTTTTGATATGGTCTCTGTGGTAATTAGTAAATCCAATGAAAGATTCAACTTCTTTTTTACTTTTAGGAGGTGCCCACTTCTTTACTGCTTCTATGCTGTCAGGGTTAACTGATATTCCGTTATTACCAACTACCTTTCCTAAAAATTTAACTTCGGTCTGGAAGAGTTGGCACTTGCTGGGTTTCAATTTAAGGTTGTATTGCTTGAATCTTGTAAATACTCTAATAAGACTTTGCATATGATCTTCAAAATTTGTACCTAATACGACAATGTCGTCGAGATATGCAAGACACTCTTTCCATGATAAACCTTGTAGAACTAACTGTATTACTCTACTGAATGTTGCAGGGCTATTACAAAGTCCAAACGGAAGTTTGGTGTACTGGAACAGACCATATTTTGTGATGAATACCGTTTTGTGTTTATCCTTCTCATCAAGCTTCACCTGGTAATAACCAGATGCCATATCTAAGGTTGACATGTACACACTACCTCGTAGAGTATCTAGACATGATTCGATCTTTGGAATTGGGAAGGCATCTTTAACTGTAACGCTGTTTAGTTTTCTGTAGTCGATGCAATATCTTAGTTTACCATCTTTTTTACGGACAAGGACTGGTGGCGATGCCCATTCTAATGATGATGATGGTTCAACGATGCCCTTCTGCAATAGTTCTTCAAGGTGTTCTTCTTCTTCTTTTTTCAAATCCTAAAGGTGTTCTTCTCATTCTTTGCTTAACCGGGTAGTGTTCTTGGGTATCAATTCTATGTTTTATCTCACCGTTAAATAGGCCAATATCCAAGTCACTTGTAGCAAAGATGTCTTCAAAATTTAGGAGCAATTTGGCCAACTGTATTGACTGTTGTAAGTTCAAGTTGTCTATAGATCTCTTAAAAAGTTGCTTTAAGTGTACTGGCAAACGTTTCTCTAATTCTTCCAGTTGTTCCTTCTCATTTGGATGTCTCTGTTCAGTGCCTATTATGTTAACTTTGAACACCTTAGTCTTTATTTCTGTTTCATTATCATCCATTATCTGACACGCTTCAATCCCTATACCAATATAGTATCCACATTTCAACGTTTTATATTCGTCATTTGGATTTCTCAGCATAATGGATACTTGTTTTCTTCCTTGGCATATCATGTTGGGTATTAACAAGCCTTTCATAAATTCTGTTGGTTGGAGGACAATGTCGTTGTCAGGTGTTTCATCAAATTCAGCTACTGATATTTTATCGGAGTATGGTGGAACTACAGTGCGTTTGGCTAATTTCACCCTGTATATCTTCATTTTCTTTTCATGTTCAGTTGAAATAACTGTGGATGGAATTTTCTCTCCTCTTAACTCTATGGAGTAATCTGTCAGGTTGATGACAGCTTTCTGATGTTCTAGGAAATCGATTCCCAATATGACGTCATCCGTTATATCAGCTACAACCATATTCCATTTAATCTTGATTTGACCGATCCGGAATAGTACTTTCTCGGCTACTCTAGCTTCCATTTCTGAAAATTCTCCTGCTCCTTTCAGTATAATAGTAGTTGTCAACTTGGGTCTGGGTTTTAGTCTTTCAAAAAATCTCCTACTCATTACAGACACTTGTGCAGCCGTGTCTACTACAGCCAACACTTGTTGTTGTTCCACCTTTACAGGAATATATAGCGTCTTTGCCTCTTTATCATTTACGGTTGTTTGGTATAATTTGACCTCTGCTGGTATGTTGTTGGTCTGAATAGGTTGTGGTTTTTGGTCTTTAATAGTTGGTGGCCTTCCAGTATCATCTGAATGGGCTAAGAGTCGGCCTACGGCCTCAGCCCATTGAAGTTTAAAGAACTTCCAGACTCTTTATTTGGGGATGGAGATCTTAACCTTGGATTAAATCTCTGTGGTGATCTGTTTCTTGGTTTGGTACACTCTGTACTATAATGTCCTTCTACACCACAGTTAAATCACCTTACCCTTCTAGTAGGGCTTTGTCTTGGACTTGCTCTTTGTGGTGACCTTGACCCCTGTTGTTTCAAAATGTCTAATACCTGCAGAACAGCTGACTTTGTCTCCTGTAGATCATCTTCTGTTTTCTTTATCCGTGATTCTAATGATTTATACATTTCATCTCCTCCTGTTTCTTTTCTGTACACAGCTCTTATACTGATCAATGACTCTTCATCTAGCTCTGTTTCTCTTTCCATATCTGACTCTTGGAATGCTACTCTTTTAATGCCAATGTCTGATTTCTTTATTCCTAATATGACTCTCTGGTTCGTTACTGCACTCTTAACATACTGTAATGCAGTATCCAAATCAGTAGGATCTTTATCCATTGCTGTCAAAGCCGCCTTCTTGTCTAAACACCCTTTCAAAAAAGCATCAGTGGCTACTATTTGTATAAAGCTATCCTGTGTTCCTGGATAACCATCAGTGAACAATTCTTGTGCTCGTTCAGCATATTCTTCGAGCGATTCTTCTGAGTATTGACGTAAATCTTGAAGTTGTCTTCTGATAATATGTGGTAGATCTTTCTTTCCAAATCTTTCATCCATCTTTTTGCAAATTGATTGGTAATCTTGCTGCACTGTTTTGGATCTTGAAGTAAAAAAATTTAGAGCTCGGTCTCTCAAACATTCAATTAGCTTGTCTAATCTCTGCTGATTTGTCCAATTGTGTCTGTCAGCAATATGGTTGAATTGTACACAATATGGACGCCAGTCATTTTTTCCGTCATAAGTGGACATTTTTGGTGGCATGGGACCATCTGTTTTGGAATAATTATCTTGTCCCCACTTGTATTTTGGTTTCTGCCAGCTTTCTTTAAATTCCGATGTTACGTCAGAATTACATTTTTTTCTTTGGACTCCTCCATTTGTTTCAGTTCCATGTTGCGTACCACAATATCATGGAGTAATTTTTCTTCCCTCTCCTTAGCCTCGGTAACAAATGTTTCGAACTGTTCTTTTTGTTGTTTCTTATATTCTCTGATTTGTTGTTCATGCTCATGTTCCTTATTTTTCATCTTTGTTTTGAAATCTAGAGTTAAATATTGTATCTGCTGGTCATATGTTGATTTCATGTTGCTTTTATCTTGCTTTAGAGTATACAGCTCAGTTTTCAATATATCTATGGTGTTCGGCATTTTCTGAACCACATTCTGGGCTACAGGTTGGGTTTCATATGTATGTCCACCTTCTGGATTACTTGATAATTCTATCATTATTTCCCCAGTCTCAATCAAAGGATCCCATATTGTGTTTGGTATATCTGTCATGAGCTTAAGATCCTGTAGGGTGAGGTCTGATTCCTTTTCTTGCTTTTTCTTTAATGTTTTGTTAGCTCTTTTCTCTCCAATACCAGTAATTGATGTCAATTCTTCAAATGTTGCTTTGTTGATGTCTATTGGCTTTGACATTGTAGCTGATGTTTCTATAACTTCAGAAAGTTATGATTGATGTATAAAAATATATGTCTAAACTAAAGTATCTGTCTAAAATATTTGATTTATATAGACAAAGTACTTGAATCAGAACATCTGACCCAAAGTTAACCTTTAACTATTTATCAAATGTACAGTAAACAATTTGAAACAGACTATAGTTTTTCAAAAATTCATAGTATAAGACATCTATACTTATAAACAGTATTAAACCATTTAACAATATTGGTCTATAAATAGTATTGATAAAATTAATCAACACACAGGTAAAATGCTCATATATGTTGACAATAAAAATACATGTATGAGCAAATGACAATCTCAAAAAATGTACCCAGAAAATTTTAATCAAAATAATAAAGGCATTTTTATCCAGTTTTAACTGAAGTAAATTTCTGATAACAGCAATGACATTTGAAAATCTGACGCACAAAGCTGTCTCAGGTACATAAAAAATATTACCTACAAAAAGGGTACATGTACATTTTCACTGACAATTGTAAATATCATCGTATGTTATACAATAAACTAGCTGAATAACCCCATCTGTGGTTTCCTGTAAATAATTAAACAAAAAGGGGGAGTGGGAAAGGAAAGGCCTGGGTGAAAAATAAATCAAATATGGTCGTGTAGATGTACTAAATGGGCAGTGGACAATGAGATTGGTAATATAATAACAAGTAAATGATACATCAACGCGCCATTAATACAGGATCGCGATAATGAACATTATCACCGCAATGACAAAGAAAATAATATTTGAAAATGGCGCCAACAAACGTCAGAAAATCGAACTGTCAGACTGAAAATACAGTGGTTTCGTGCCGACTTCTGACACCACTGTTATGAAATATAAGCTTTGTAAGGGATATACCTGAAAGTGATATCAATATCCAGGCTTGAGTTAACTAATTGTAGAAAGTCAGGACTGAGTCGTCGTAGGGACTTCCACATTCGTTGATGACTATCTGTTAACTGGCAACTATATATAGATGTACAGGTACGTCAGTTCCGGAATCCTAAACGACTGGTTCCCGAGTGTTGATTATAACAGTAGGTTGTGTTACCGACCATACTATAATCCCCTGTACCGACTAATATTATAACATATGTTCTATATATTTAGGTTCTGAGCCTGTCATCATGGTTGGTAGATAATTGTTAATCAAGATCACCTTATGCTTGTCTGCTAGGACTTCAATTGCTATAAATCTTTCCTCTTTTTCCAGTTTTTTAATCTTATGTGAAAACTTTTTTGGCCAGATAGTAATAACTCCCCTTTTTCCTTAAGCCGAATAATCCAGTCGTTATTTTACGCTCCCGCTGGTCGCTACAACCTCGTCCAGCGATAGTGCCGATAGAGGGCGCAGTATTATTCGAGTTACCTTTTCCTCTTCTTTTTTGTAATTCAATATCATGCGCATGCGCCACCTTTCGGGAAAAGGCGTAGGTGAACCTAGTCTGGTACTCGTGACCCCTCGGATTTTGTTGTTGTTATCGGGGTCAGGTAAAGGCTGAATCCATGTTTTTAATGGCGGCCGCCATAGCGTATATCTCAGCAAAGGAAATGATGCACAACATTGAATGAAGGGGTGCACTAAGTGGGTAATTGGCACAGTTCACATCAGATACATTTGTTTGTCCCCTTTAGTTATTTTAGAGGTTGAAGACATCACGCGGAAATGTACTTTTGGTCACATTACAAAAAAGGGGGGTGGTTATCACGACACACCATCTCCAGCGCTCCATTTCTCCAATCTAAACAATGTCTGAACCCGAAAATGTTTTTAAAACAAATAAAAACATATTGAAATATCCTCCCAGTGTAACCAAAGTGTATGACACGTCTGTTTTATCTCAATAATTACTACTTGTCAATGTACTTAGGAAAGTACAACTTCACAACTTGTCTCCCATGTCTTAACTTGTACTATGTGCGCAATCCTTTACATCTATTATTGGTTGCAGTATGATATAAAGAAGGAAAATGTCAAAAATAAATATCTTTTACAGTAAATAAAAGTTACAAGGTAGGTGTCACAAATCTGTCATCTTTTTATAATGGTGCATGACTCATTGTCCTATAAAATGAGTTTGTCCAACACCAATCTTTTCTTGAGTGGTAGACAGGGTACACCGCTTCCATATTTAGGCCCTGTTCCTCTCTGTCACTCTGATAGAAGTAAAAAGAGATATGGGGTAAATGTCGATGAGACAACAGATGCACTAATGATTAATGGAGTTGCCCCTGCTATATTAAAAATATTCCAGTTTTCTTGTTTATTGTTTATTTTAGAATGTCATACAATGTTTGTTTCATGTGTTTGTTTATTCTGTCCCTTGCTGTCATATTATGTGTATTTAAATCAATCCTGTATGTTGTATATATTGTGATTATTCAGCTCTTAATGGGCACTATCCATGATTGGTTAATAAAAAAGGGGCCTGAGTGGCCGAGTGGTTAAGGTAGTTAGTTTACCTATACAATCACTGTAGCCTATCACCTCTGTGTTGCAAGTTCGTGCCCCACTTTGTAAACAAAAAAAGGTGCACTCAACTTGCAACCGTACATGACAAGGTTTGTCAGTTACCTGCTCAAGGTTGGCGGTTCCCTCCGGTATTTAATGACAGAATTGCTGAGCTGCTTGCCTTATTTGTGATCAAAGAAAGTGCATTATACTTTGAGGGGCTACTATTATTTTAATTTGCATATTTCTTTTTTATTTTGCTTGCTATTAATTAATTTGTTTTTGTTTTATGTTTTGCTTTGCAGTTAGCACAATCCAGTTTGATGTTTGGATCTTAGATACATGGTAACATGCTATGACAATAGTTTCATGCTTATGATAATTGATTCAATTTATTTGCAATTACATTTGTATGGTCCTATTGTCAA
>MJUT01006171.1:404464-416396 GCA_002080005.1 Gigantidas platifrons | reverse complement strand
GAGGTAAAAATGATCAGCACAGCAAGATCTAACTACCCTGAAATTTTGAAGAAAATCTGATTACCTATCTTGAAGTTATTGCCGTTTTTTCATCAAATTTTCAAAATTTTAATACTTTTCGTTTTTAGCTGACCTGACCCGAAGGGTCAGGTGAGCTATTGCCATCACTTGGCGTCAATCGTCCGTCCGTCTGTCCGTAAACATTTCGATCTTCTTCTAGAGAACCACTGAAGCAAATGGGACCAAACGTGGCAGGAATGTTCATTTGCATGGTCTAACCAAGTGTTGTTACTTTCGTTACGATCGTTTATCCAACATGGCCGCCAGGGGTCATAAAAGCCTCTGATTGGCTGAAATTTTTAATGATCTTCTTCTCCGATACTACATGGAGAATGGAATTGAAAATTATCATGAATGATCATTGCAAGCTGCTAACCAAGTGTTGTTACTTTTTGGACCGATTGAAAATCCAAGATGGCCACCAGCGGGGACATAATTTAACATGGCGACCCTATGGGAAATATGTAAAACAAACTTCTTCTCAAGAACCACTGAATGGATTGGAACCATACTTGGTAGAAATGTTCCTGACAAGGTTCTGATCAATTGTTGTTACTTTTTGTTCTGATCGGTTATCCAATATGGCTGCCAGGGGCCATAATATCCTCTGATTGACTGAAATTTCAAAGATCTTCTTCTCCGATACAACATGGAGGATGGAATTGAAAATTGTCATGAATGATCATTGCAAGCTGCTAACCAAGTGTTGTTACTTTTTAGACCGATTGAAAATCCAAGATGGCCACCAGTGGGGGACATAATTTAACATAGTGACCCTATGGGAAATATGTAAAACAAACTTCTTCTCAAGAACCACTGAATGGATTGGAATCATACTTCGAAGAAATGTTCCTTAACTATGTCCTGATCAAGTTTTGTTACTTTTTGTTCTGATCGGTCATCCAACATGGCTGCCAGTGCCCATAAAAGCCTCTGATTGGCCGAAATTTCAAAGATCTTCTTCTCAGATAATACATGGAGGATGGAATTGTAAGTTGTCAAGAATGATCATTGCAAGATGCTAACCAAGTGTTGTTACTTTTTTGGCTGATCGAAAATCCAAGATGGCTGCCAACGGCAAGTCATAGTTTAATGTATGACCCTATCGGAAATATGATAAAAAAAAATTCTCAAGAACTACTGAAGGGATTATTGGAACCATACTTGACAGAAATGTTCCTTACAAGGTCCTAATCAAATGTTGTTACTTTTTGTTCTGATCGGTCATCCAACATGGCTGCCACAATGAACCCAGGTGAGCGATTACAGGCTCCTGGGAGCCTCTAGTTTATTTCAAAAACTATAAGAGATAGATGTTAAGTTTAAACAGCAAACATGTGCAGCATGTCAAGATTTACCTAGCCTGCAATTTTAAAGTAAATCTGATTACCCATCTTGAAGTTATTGCCTTTTTTTTCATCAAATTTTTTAAATGTTAATACTTTTCATCCTTTATTTCAAAAACTATAAAAGATAGATGTTAAGTGTAAACTGAAAGCATGTTCAGCTTGTCAAGATCTATATAATACCTGCTCTGCATGAAGTAAATCTGATTACCCGTCTAGAAGTTATTGCCCTTTTTTCATTATTTTTTTTGTTTAATTTAAATATTTTTGTCTGATATTTCAAAAACTATTAGAGATATAGGTTAAGTTTAAATTGCAAATATGTGCAGCATATCAAGATCTACCTACCCTGCAATTTTGAAGTTAATCTGAGTACCCAATTTGGAGTTAGTGCTCTTTTTTCATCAAATTTTAAAATTTTTAATACTTTTTGTCCTTTATTTCAAAAACTATAAGAGATAGATGTTAAGTTTAAATTGCAAATATGTTCAGCATGTCAAGATCTACCTAGCCTGCAATTTTAATGTAAATCTGATTACCCATCTTGAAGTTATTGCCCTTTTTTCATCAAATTTTAAAAATGTTAATACTTTTCATCCTTTATTTCAAAAACTGTAAGAGATAGATGTTGAGTGTAAACTGAAAACATGTTTAGCTTGTCAAGATCTACATGCCCTGCAATTTTGAAGTAAATCTGTTTACCCATCTAGGAGTTATTGCCCTTTTTTCATCATTTTTTAGCTCACCTGGCCCAAAGGTAATGATTATCTCCCTTTGAAATTTGCTTCAGTATCATTCTATTGTCAGGTGAGCGATACAGGCACAGTGGGCTGAGCCTCTAGTTTAAAATGCAACTGAGGTCGTGCAGTTATCAATGTAAACTAACATGCCGAAGGGTACATCTGCTGCTGCCGATAGAAGATTTGAGGATATTGTTCAAAAGTGAGGATACATGTATTAAATGTGCTTAATTTGTCGTCTTGTCAAACTACATGTACTTCATTTGCTGTCCATCGTCTGTATGCAACATGTGCATGTACTAAAATGAGCAAAATTATTTTCGAAAGTCTTATTTCTTTCAATGAAATAAAAATAATAGTTGCATATGTATAGGGAATTATCGGGATAGATAGACTGCCCGTAGAACAGTAGTACTGACTTCAAGACTGATATTGCCCAAACCTGCTGCTCAGGCATTATCAATGTTTCAGTCAATACTTTTGCAGTCTATAAATCACCATAATGCTCAAGCTTGATCAAGATTTGTTGTACAAACAATAGGGAAATTGTAATTCAAATGCAATTGGTTATGTAACAAGCAATTTCATTGGTCAGTTGCATTTACAGGTCAGAGTAAATTTTGCGTTTTACCATATTGGAATTTAGAAACTGTTAGAATATTACTTTGAAGTGACATACATTAAATTTGTTATTAAGATTATTATATAAGCTACATAAAATGTTAAGAGTTGAGCTTTTCAGTTATTATTACATAATAGATCATTGAATATTTTATAAAGCGTTTGATTTCTTATCCAAAAGATTTGTTAATGTGGAACTATTTTGGCGGAAACGATATGTGAAAAGGCGCAATGAAATTGATTAATAACAGGTGATCAATTGTAAAAAAATGTTGTTGGAAAATGTCTATTAGAACGGTAATAACCTTTTAGTATTTGAAGTGTTGCCGTCTTGAATGGTCAGTTTTACCGTCACAAATATATGTTTACCTGGCTGCACTTACATGTCACCAGATACATTGTAAACTCAATTTGCAACAGTAAAACTGACGATATACGGTGGCAACACTTCAAATACAATACCGTTGTCCTCTAATTTGTTCAATGTTTGATTTCCAAGGTCATATGTCCTGCTCCCCCTTTTTCGTGTTCAGTGAGTTATGGTGAGAGGTGATTGTTCGTATTGTTGATATTGGTGGACTTGTTGACCATCACTGTTTAAACATTCTTTTCTTAATTTGATAATCTTAGATGTTCCACTAAAATCACTATATGTTAAAAATGGAACCCCTTTGAGGGTTATGGTGTTTATTGCCACTTTCAACAATATTTTAGTTATATGTGGTGGTCAGTTTTATTGGTGCCAGAAAACCACAGACCTGCCGCAAGTCACTGACAAACTTCATCACATAATGTTTTATCTAGCACACATTGTCTGAGCGGAATTCAAACTCACAATGTTAGTGGTGATACTGGCACTGATTGCATAGGTAGTGGCCATGGTAAATCCTACATATGATCACGACATCTTTGAAATTTGTAATTTCATTTTAATGCGATATGTTACCTGTATACTAAGGACATACATTTTTCAGTCTCAAAATACTTGCACTTTTCATAAGTGATATGAAATACAACAAATATTTAATTATTCAACAACACATAGTTTAATATTCAACTACACATGCTTTATTACCCAACAGCAAGAACAAATACTTTATTATTCAGCTACACATGCTTTATTATTCAACAACAATAAATACTTTATTTTTAGCTCACCTGGCCATGGGCCATGTGAGCTTTTGTCCTGGCTAAGCAAGCGTCCGTCGTCCGTTAACTTTTCACATTTAAATCTTCTTCTCTGAAGCCTCTGTACAGATTTGAACCAAGCTTGCCAGAAATGTTCATTGGGTGGTCCTCTACCAGATTTGTCTTTTTGGTGCTGATTTGAAATTCAACATGGCTGCCAGGGTCCATAATGTGTTCTCATTGGCTGAAATTTTAAAAATCTTCTTGTCAGAAACCACCAAGCCTATTGAATTGTTACTTTGCAGGAGTGATCATTGGGTGGTCCTGTGCTAAACTTGTGAATTGTGTGCCGATCGGAAATTGAGGATGGCCGCCATGGCTTGACTTAGTTTAACATTGGACCCTATGGGAATTTCACATTTTCATCTTTTTTTCTGAAACCACAAAACAGATTTGAACCAAACTTGGCAGAAATGTTCATTGGATAGTCATGTACAAGATTTTTGTTTTTGGCGCTGATTGGAAATTCAAGATGGCCGCCATGACTCGACTTAGTTTTAACATAGGACCCTATGGAAAAAAAAATTAAAAGTCTTTTCTTCTGAAATCAGTGAGTCAATTTAAAGCAAACATGGCATGAGTGGTCAACTTTCAAAATTTACCAATAACAACAAACACTATTCAGTAATATTAATAAATACTTTATTCAACTGCAGCAACACATACTTTATTATTCAATAGCAACTGCTTTATATTTGGTTGATTGATTGATTTTGAGCTTTTGTCATGGGTAAACGTCCGTTGTCCGTCTGTCCGTACATTAGCTTTTCACATTTAACTATTCTTCTCTGAAACCGCAGAACAGATTTCAACAAAACTTGCCATAAATGTTCATTGGATGGTCCTCTACCAAATTTGTGTTTTTGGTGTAGATCGGAAATTCAATATGGATGCAAGGGCCAATAATGTGTTCTGATTGGTTGAAACCTTGAAAATCTTCTTGTCAGAAACCACTAAACCAATTGAATTGTGACTTTACAGGAATGATCATTGGGTGATCCTGTACTAAACTTGTGAATCGTTTGCTGATCGGAAGTTCAAGATGGCCACCATGACTCGACTTAGTTTTAACATTGGACCTATGGAAAAAATGTTTAAAAGTCTTCTCCTCTGAAACCAGCAAGTCAATTTAAAGCAAACATGGCATGAATGGTCCTTAGGTGGTCAACTTTCAAAATTATGTCATGTGGGCCCGACCTCCATCCAAGATTGCCGCAGTCAGCGGACATAGTTTTAACATAGGACCCTATGGGAAAATTGTTTAAAAGTCTTCCCTCTGAAACCAGTCAGCCAATTTAAAGCAAATATGGCATGGATGGTCCTTGGGTAGTATACTTTTAAAATTGTGTCCGGTGACTACTACCTCCATCCAAGATGGCTGCCATGAGCAGACATAGTTTTAACATAGAACCCTATGGGATTTGAATAGTAACTTAGATGTATTCGGCATGCAAACATTCTTAAGAGGACTTAGTTATGTCAGGTGAGCGATACAGGCTCATGTCAGCCTCTAGTTTTGTATTTTAATGCCACTTTCAGCAATATTTCAGCTATATCATGGCGACCAGTTTTAGTAGTTGAATACCCGGAAAGAACCACCGTCTCAGGGCAAGCAACTGGCAATCTTTATCACTTGCGACTGCGAGTCGAGTACACCCTTTTTAGCTCACCTGGCCCAAAGGGCCATGTGAGCTTTTGTCATCACTTCGCGTTCGTCTGTGTCTGTAAACTTTTGATATTTCCATCTTCTCGGAAACTACTGAACAGATTTGGATCAAACTTGGCAGAAATGTTCATTGGGAGGTCCTCTACCAGATTTATATTTTGGTGCAGATCAGAAATCCAACATGGTTTCCAGGGCCAATAATGTGTTCTGATTGGTTGAAACTGAACATCTTCTTGTCAGGAACTACTCAGCCGATGGAATTGTAACATTATAAAAATGATGACTGGGTTGTCCTCTACCAAGTTTATTATTTTTGTGCTGATCGCATATCTAAAATGGCCGCCATGACTCGACTTAGTTTAACATTGGACCCTATGGAAAAATGTTTAAAAGTCTTCTCCTCTGAAACCAGCAAGTCAATTTAAAGCAAACATGGCATGAATGGTCCTTAGGTGGTCAACTTTCAAAATTATGTCCTGTGACCCCGACCTCTATCTAAGATGGCCGCTGTCAGCAGACATAGTTTTAACATAGGACCGATCACTATGGGAAATATGTTTAACAATCTTCTCTGAAACCAGTATAAAGCCAATTTAAAGGAAATATGGTATGGATGGTCCTTAAGTCTTCAATTTTCAAAATTGTGTCCAATGACCCTGACCTCCATCCAAGATGGCCACCTTCAGCAGACATAGTTTTAACATAGGACCCTATGGGAAAAAAGTTTTAAAATCTCAGAAACCAGTAAGCCAATATAGCAAACATGTGATCGATGGTCCTTACGGGTGGTCAACTTCCAAAATTGTGTTTAGTGACCACGATCTCGGTCCAAAATGGCTGCAGTCAGTTGACATAGTTTTAACATAGGACCCTATGGGAAAATAGCTTAAAAGTCTTCTCCTCTGAAACCAGTCAGCCAATTTAAAGCAAACATGGCATGGATTGTACTTGGGTAGTATAGTTCCAAAATTGTGTCCGGTGACCACGACCACCATCAAAGATGGTTGCCATGAACAGACATAGTTTTAACATAGAACCCTATGGGATTTGAATAGTAACTTAGATGTATTTGGCATGCAGACATTCTTAAGAGGGACTATTTATATCAGGTGAGTGATACAGGCTCACCTGACCCTCTAGTTTTGTAATTTACAAAGCTGGGCTCGAACCCACGCCGTATTTGTGATAGGCTTGCACTTTGTATGAGCTGTTAGATCCAGTGACCTAACTCATTGAGCCACCCGGGCCCCTCAAGTGCTTTGTAATTTGCCAATAACAACATATACCTTATTCAACAACAATAAATACTGTTTTTAGCTCAAAGGCAATGTGAGCTGTTGCTATCTCTTGGCATCTGCCGTCTGTGACGTCCGTTAATTTTTCACATTTTAAACTTCTATGAAACCCCTTAGCCAAATGAACTGAAACTTGGTAAGAAGCATCTATAGAAGGTCCTCTATAACGATTGTTCATTTCGTCTTGATCCATTAACAAACATGGCCACCACAGGCAATTCTTATTTCTGATTGGTTGATTTCTAAACAAATCTCTGAAACCGCTTGGCCAAATGAACCGAAACTTGGTAGGAAGCATCTATGGAAGGTCCTCTATAAAGATTGCTCATTTTGTCCTGTTTCGTTAACAACCATGTGGCCGCCATAGACAATTCTTGTTTCTGATTAGTTGATATCTAAAAATTCTTCTCCTCTGAAACCGCTTTGCCAAATGAATAGAAATTTGGTAGAAAGCATGCTTTGAAGATCCTCTGTAAAGATGGCTCATTTAGTGCTGATCCGTTAAAAAACATGTCCGCCACAGGAAATTCTTGGTCCTGATTTGTTGATTTAAAAAAAATCTTCTCTGAAACCGCTTTGCAAAATGCGCTGAAACTTGATAGGATATATCCTGGTTGGTCCTCTGTAGAGATTGCTCATTAAGTTTTGATCCATTAATAAACATGTCCGCAACAGGCAATTCTTGTTTCTGATTTGTCTATTTCTAAAAAATCTGTTCCTCTGAAACCGCTTTGACAAATGAACCAAAACGTGGTAGGAAGTATCTATTGACGGTCCCCTATAAAATTTTTCATTTCGCCTCAATCCAATTGCAAACGTCCGCCACAGGCAATTCTTGTTTCTGATTGGTCGATTTCTAAAAAAAAATGTGTTCCTCTGAAACCGCTTTGAGACAAATGAACCCAAACTTGGTATGAAGCATCTCTGGAAGGTCTTCTATACATATTATTTATTTAGTCCCGATTCGTTAACAAACATGTCCTACATAGGTACATTTTTAATTCCTGTTTCTGATTGTTCGATTTCTAGATTATCTTCTCCTTTGAAACTGATCACATGAGTAGCCAAATGAACTGAAATTGTGTAGGAAGCACCGTGGAAGATTCTGTATAAAGTTTCCTTAAAGCAGAATGAAATGTCAGCGACACAGGCTCGGACCACTGAGCCTCTTGTATTCGGTATCGGGTCCGTTCGCCCTAACTACACGTTCGTCCTGGGTCCATTCGCCCTACAAGTGGGTCCGTTCGCCCTGATTATTAAAACGTATTTTAATGAACATAATGGATATTTTAATTTAAAATATAGAAGTAATGATATGAAAAAATATGGAAATTAACTAAAGTTATTTTCAAGCAATTATTACTTATATTGTTTGAAATGCTTAATTGAAATTTATAGATAGATAGATTTATTCTATAAAATTAATGATTGTTGATTTCATAATTACAATTATTGATTGGAGATTATTGTATCTTTGATCTCTTGTTTTCATTCATTGATGGCTTTGGTTCTGTAATTATGCACTTGTCACGATTAGCTTGGTATGAGTAAAACAAAGTTGAAACCAATTGAAAACATAAAAGAATTATATACCTCACAGCTTGGGTTCTTTGATCTTATGTGTTTTGACAAATTTCATACATATATTGATGGAATCTGATATTTCCTCATTTTGCCATAAATTATGGTGCTGTACTTATGTATTGCGTGTGACAGAGAGGTGCGACCTCGACAACATGCTATTTCGTGCGACATATGTGAAAAGTGGCAACATAGATTATGTGACACAGGCATCACACTTCAGGAATACAATCTTGCAAGACAATTTATATGCAGACCATGCGAAGAAAACTACTGGTCTATCGCAGAGCAGGAGCCTTTGCCAGAGCCAGTACCAGAGCCAGCGCCTTTACCAGAGATAGATACTGAACCAGAGCCACCAGCAAACCCACATTCCAAGGATTGAAACGTTTAACTATGTTCATTATAGAAACATACACTTTAGCATACCAATTATTTTTAATATCCTACATTTTCTACCGACTCTTTGGATTCACTAATCGTTACCTGCTTCACTTATTCCAAGGACTGAAATGTTTATCTTTGCCCATTATCGAAACATACAGTCCGTGGACATATATATGTATAAGTATTGGTCACTTTCGTTAAAATACAGTATATAGCAAATTTGACGACAAAAAACAAAAATTGTCTTTAAATCATAAGAAAATAAAGGAAATCTAACGGAAAATCATGCTAAAATAAACAAATAATCTTTAATATTTCTGCTTATTCTGTTGCAAAAATTATCAAAACCCGTTTTGAAATGACTTCAAAATATTTTTTTTGAACAATTTGGTTATATGAAATATATAGCGTAAATTCTAGTGACTGTACACTTTAGCATGCCGCATATTTAAAATTTCTCAATTTATTATCTATAAGCAATCAAATATCACTTATTTTTCTATTATTTCTAATACCCTACATAATTGTAATTATTAGGGCGAACGGACCCAGGAAGAAAAAGGTATCAGGGCGAACAGGTAATAGGGCGAACGGACCCGGATTTCTTGTATTCAACAGCAACACAAACAAGAACAAGTACTTGATTATTTATCAACAACAATGAACACTTTGTTCAACAAGGCATAATTTATTGATTAACATCTACAAATACTTGATTATCCTCAACTACGTACATTGGTGGTGTGATGGTTAGTGTACACGCCTCGAGTGCTGTAGATCATGGGTTCCGGTCAAACCTGACTAAAATTGGTATTTGCTGCTTCTCCAAGCACGCAGCCATGAGACGGGTTGGTCCGAAAAAAATATGTCTACTTACGGACTGTTGTTTCAGTGATCTACCACTACAAAGATCCAATTAAGCATGTAGGTCTAATTCAAAGATGGTATCATCATCATTTCATTGAAAGCAACTTGTGCATATGATATATATGAAAAATGCCAATTTTGGGTTAAACAACATATGGTTCCTCTACAGAGGGGGTTAAAAGAAGAAGAAGAATGACGTCATCTATTTACACCCCCCCCCCATGATATTCCTTTCAAATGCTTAATTTACAGAAACCGCTCATGTGAGGTGTATTTACATGACTTGCGGCAGGTAGGTGGATTTCTCCGGTCCAAACTGGTTACCCAACTTTATTTATATCTTACATCACAGTAACTTGACGATACTATGATTACATACATGTATATAGTTAAAGGGAAAAACCCATTATCAAACGAAAAGAAATACATTTCAGTCTCAATTTGATACAAATAATACTTCACAGTGGCGGATCCAAGGGGGGGGGTGCACCCGGGGCGCGCCCCCCTAAAATTGGAAAAAATATGATTTTTTTGCGTAAAATCGTGATTTTTCACACGAAATACCCCAACAATTTTCGCGCCTCCCTCCGCTCGGCGCGATTTTTTTTAAGTGCGCCCCCTAACTTGAAATCCCTGCTTCAACATTAGTAATACATCAAATTATCGGAAAACACTTCAAGTGGGGAAAATTGTCACAAAAAGGGGGATCCATCGTGTTCATTAAAAAAATATTTGAAAAGGGAGGTAACTCATATGAGTTGCCGTTCATGTCATTGGCTCGATACATTGTATATATACGCGTATACTATTATCAACATATACGCGTATATTGTTGCTATATACGCGTATATTGTTGTTATATACGCGTTAATATACACGTTAATACTGTCCACCTATGTTAAAAAAAATATTTTGATACGAAAGCATTAATTTTTCGTGTTTAAACAAAAGTTCGCATTATTTTCGAGTCGGCACATCTAAAATGAATACGATTTACTCCTATTAACCCAAAATTAAATAAATTTGAAGCTCATTTTTTGTGCAATTTATGTGTCCGGGATGAGGGTGTCATGTTTGCACTTAATTTTTCAATGATTTTTAGTATGTTTTCAGATTGGGAAAATTAATTATTTGAATCATTTTTAAATGAATTTTAACAAGAAAGTAAAGTCTTGAAGTTATTTTTGCATTTATTTATATAAAAAAAAATTATGCTTGCGTCCACGAAATGCATGTCTATCCTGTTACCGATACAAGATCCGCACAACAATGATTTCTCCCTGCAAATACGGAACTCTTCTATGATGACACCAGAAGTACACAGCGTCTTCAAAATGGCAACCAAAGCGTTAGAACGTTAGAAGAAAAGAGAACAAAATTATAACAAGAAAAGTGAATAAATATGAGAGCGTACTCTTTTAAAATGTCTATCCTGTTACCAACAAATTTATACCTAAACACGAAATTATATCCTTAAAATGGCCCTTAACTGTTTGGAAACAAAGAACACTAAGCCAAAAAAGCAAGCACCGATATACGGGGAGCCGTTATTTCATTACAGCATCAATAAAGATATAAATTTGTCTATCCTGTTATCCTCATGAATAAAGTAACAGGATAGACTGATTTGGTAACAGGATAGACAATTATGTATCTGCGAATCTAATCAAATAGTTGAAAGTGTGTTATGATATGTACTTTAATTACAAGGTGTGGAACATTTCATACTTCATCAAAAAAGCAAACACAGATTTACGGGAGAGTTATTTCACTACAGCATCAATAAACATATAAATTTGTCTATCCTTTTACTGTCTATCCTGTTACCATGTAAAGTAACAGGATAGACTGATTTAGTAACAGGATATATAAATGTCCGTTCCTGTTACCATATACAAATATCGTTTTTACTAAACTTATATGTAACAAAGGCACTTCATATTAGATTGATTCAAACGACAAATATAAACTGAATGTTAGTACGTGCTTCAATTTGGATTTGTATTGCCTGTAGTCGTTTTTACAGCAATCAAAAATCTATGTTTAGCCGTTTTTTTCAGGACGCAATATTAAGTACATATTTATTTTGTTACTGCAAAGAAATTAGATATTTTTTAATTGTTTTCTGAAAGACCACTAACATATCTTTGAGAAATAAGTTACATATTTTACACATTTTGT
>MJUT01006171.1:359824-381335 GCA_002080005.1 Gigantidas platifrons | reverse complement strand
CTCGCGAGTATTTCGCCCGAATAGTGTGTATTATTTAGTTCGTCAGTTACAAGTACTTTCTGGAGATGTGGAACATGTGTTCGTCATGGATCCAGTAATGGCTGACCTACGATATCATACAGCCAATTTCGTAGATCCTGTGTTATGGAGGAGCTACGTATATAGTATATTGTAGTCTAGTTTGGTGAATTCTTTCTTCATTACAGGGGCCATCGTGTGGTCGTGATCATATGTTAGTTGCATTTACAACTACATGTGCAATCAGTGTCTAACACCAATAATGTTGTGAGTTCGAATCGCGAACATACGAGGTGTACTCGATACAACATTATGTGATAAAGTTTGTCATATCCTTGCGAAATAAAAGAAATACTGTTGAAAGTGGTGTTAAATACCATACTCTCTCTCTCTCTCTCAACAAGGGATATGCGGTCTTTACCTGTACAGAAGATGAAGAATTACCCATATATCATGACTTTGGTATAATGCCTCTCTTTTAATTTTCGATCACGTCTATTTCGTCTTCTTGTACCATTATGCAATCACGTTTTGTGTTGAGTAACTAATCAGTCTGGTAATACTACAGCGTCTTTAATGGAGGGACAAACTTCTTCAATTTGTCTGTCGTAAACTGACACGGGACTGGTTCTACGTCCATTTTGAAGTGGCGTCAGTTATAGTGCTATTTTGTGCTTTGGTCCTCTCCGTATTTATGAAATGCTGGTTAGCTCTGGCGATGTGTCTCCAGACCCCAGAATGTGTGCGTTTCGTCTCCTAGTTGACGGATATTGGCAATTGATTTTCTGCTTTGCGATCACATTGCTGAGATCATGTTCACCTTCACTTGTGGTGATAGCCTGTTGAGGAGGTCTGGATGGTTGTTCCCTATATTCCTATGTATTCTGTTGGTTATTAGTTGAGCGTGCGTTGCTCAATCTTTAGTATATTGTGTCAGTCTTTTTGTAGATCATTATTTGTCACATTGTTCATTTTCTTTCGACATTTGCATTGTCTGACCTTTTCAGATTTACGGCTGCCGATTACCTCTTTCGTATCTTAAAACTTTTCTAAATACAGTCACACATGTGTATAAAGGGCACTTAATGGGACATGAAAAGGTGTCCTTTATGAGCAGTTGCACTTTATATACCCAAACACACAAATACATTATGTTGGCCTGGTACTGACAGGTCAATTAAAGGGGGTGGGATCAAACTGGTTGTATAAGTCATTGAGAAGAATGATAAATCTGAACAGTCTAGTGACGCATTGACAAGAACAGTTGTCAGACAGATATTCGCAAGTAACAGACTTTTATTACAATTAACATAGAAATACTAGTAAAGTAATTGACACAATGTTATGAAATAGATACATTATAGACAGGTTTATCAAGTACGAGTTTTCTAGAAACATGTAATCGTCCCCTTGCTTTAGAGTTGGCGCTTAGTGATCAATTAAAAACAGTTATAAATATAACTATACTGATTCGGTTATTTTATTAATGAAATTCTACCATGCAATATAACATCCTTTTTGGGCCAATATAACTAGCTTAACTCCGCCCCTGTTTATTGAAGTGCCTATATCAAGTCAGGAATGTGAGCGGTAAAGTATTTATATGCTTTGGGGATCGATTTTGCCTGTGTCTACGATTTTGATATTTAATTTTGGAATTGTTCCGATAGTGTGGTATTTTTCGTTTTTAATTTTATTTCTAAAATATTTCTCTTTCTTTTATTAGTTAAGTCCAGTAAAATTTATAATAATAATATTCGAAAACGTGCATCTTTGATAGATTTGAAAAGTGGTTTAAAATCCAATCGCCATTTTCAACGAAATTTCAGTTATGTCGTTGCGGTCAATTGTTTGGTGAGGAAACGGGGGTACCCTGAAAAAACCAGCAACTTGTCGCAAGTCACTGACAAACTTTATCACATAATGTTGTAGCGAATACACCTCACAATAGATGGACACTTGAACACAAAAAGGCACACTTCCTGGCGATATTTGTTTCTATAGTCCGTTGGACTTTTATAAATCTTCAGAAAAACCCCCCCGCAAAAATCCGGTTTTACTTTTTTTTTTCTAGATGTTTATTATTATATGATATATACGAACAATTAATTTTAAAATTGTTGGTCCATTAGGTCTCTATGTTCATTATATTTTCTAAATTGTAGAAATCTTGATGAAGTAGGTACAAATAGTGTAAGAACCCAACCATCAAAGCAAATTGTACGAACTTGACCTCAAATGAGAGCTTTTCATTGACTATAGTCGGCATTTTAACAGCCGATGTGTATACAAAAAAAATGTTGTAGGATGGTAGTTATGAATGAAGTTTATTTATAGCTACACTGACCTCAAATGAGATCTTTTCATTGGCAATAGTCGACATTTTAACCTGTTGTACGATGGGAAAATCGTAGTTATGAATGAAGTTTATTTATAGCTACACAAAAAATCAATAAACACACAGATCAACTCGCATCGGTCAACGCATTGGGATTAGCACACAAAACAATACAATTTTATGCAATCAAGTATGAACAAAAATATGATCAGCCTTAAAATGGGAGACATTGACATTTAAAAAGTAGTGAATCAATTGTGCGGTTCCAGCCTTCCCGTACAGTTGATACACTACCTTTTAAATGTCAATGTCTCCCATTTTAAGGCTGATAATATATATTATCTGATGTTCTTGTGCTAAATAGAATTTTGGTTGGCTAAAAATTTACTTCTAACACTTCATGGAAGTCATTTATTTTTACTTTAAACAAATCAATTCCCTTGGCAAAAAAATTTCATAAACAATTCCATTGGCAAAGATGCTTGTCGTTGCAGACGACAAAAGTACTATATAAAATCAATATGTATCACTGCAGTACGCGTGCTGTGTATTTTATATGGCATAGAAAATCAATAATCGCTCTCTATGGCCTTTTTCCAAAGATACACGTATTTATGTTTTTCCTATAATAAGGACATACTTATTAATGCTAGAACATTCGAATAAAAATGTTATCCGTCTCGACATGTTATATATCCCGTTTTAAAGGGCAGTGGTTTTGTTAAACGGTCCGGCTGACGCCTCACCGTTTAACAAAGCCAAAACGGTAACCCACGGTCTGGATTTCAGGATAATCTGACAGCCCCAACACCCCACCCTATCTAGAGGGCTCCCGATTCTCAATAGTCGACGAATGTATACTGTGTGTATTTGGTTCAGCATAGTGGCATTTTCTGTTGTATTGCTCGGAATATTACGCCACAAACAACCAACTCGTGCGATAAATGAAATTAAAGGATAGGGCTAGCTTCTGTTCGTTTTTCTTGAGAATCCCCTGTAGGAAGTCTGCCTCATACGAATAAAGGAACAAGACGGACACACACAACATATTGGATTATAAGAAACTTCAAGCACCATTGCATAATATATAGCATGTTGTCCTGACAACCTGAATTACCAACTTCTAGCAAGATATATGTAAGATAGATATTGACGGGAACACCGTCATTGATTAAAGGCGATGTTTTAGATGGCATTATATTTAACTGTTATATTCCGTTATGTTGCATGAAAGAGGACCCCATAATCTGCTTTAAAGGGAAATAACTCCTGTAAAATGGACTTACTTGAGCTTGTTTAATTTTTGCTATATTAGGTTAAGATTACGGTGTTTATTGCCACTTTCAACAATATTTCAGTTATATATAGTGACGTTCAGTTTCAAAATTGTTTTGACATGCACCTCGAATGTTGTCAACAAAGTCTGAAAACTGTTAAATTAAATCTTAAAATAACAAATATCAAGCAGCTGTATTTCACCCACACTGCCATAGCCACATACAGTACACATCTAGTAACTGTTTGTTGCTTTACGACAAGCTGCAAGCATTTCATGCTATGTTCACGACGAAAACAGATTAAACAAGTGAGGGGGTGTGGGGAAAATTGATCTGCGTATTCTGACTGCCGCTGGAGATCTGTAGGAACCAAGCATTTAACCTTTTACAGCGGATAACATGCGTGTACTCTATTTCAAAATTTACAATAAAAGAGGTATTAAAGCACAAGAAACGAGACACGATCAAAACAGATGCCCAACTGTGGTTCATTGTAACTACATGATTTCTATATTATTATACAAATAAATCATGGCAGTTTATGGACAGATTTGTTATTCCAAAATAATATATGAACCGAAGCGAAGTGTCATGAACTATTTGTTATTATTTCAAACATCAGTCTGTTCCTATCATTGCATATTCCTATATTTCACCCATTGCACCCCAAATCTTTAATTATAAACGTTTTATTGCAGGACCTCATCATTGATGACCTCAAAGCGATACATTCTGATTGTTCTTGCCACAATTCTCCATTCAAATATAAGGACTGTCGTGATCGTGATAGTATGGTAGTTGGATTTAATACTGCCTATGCAAATAGTGTTTATCATCGATAACGTTGTAGGTTCAAATCCCGCTCAAGCGAGGTGTATTCGATACAATATAACAACCGTCGGCTGCTACGATTTCCTCCACCAATAAAACTGACTGCCACGTTATACCCGAACAAATGTTGAAAGTGGCGTTAAAAACTATAACCTTCACACTAACACTTATTGTTTGTGAATTACCTACAGTAATCTAATCGTATTTAATGCTATTAAATTACCTAGATTGATTTATAATTGCTTAACACTCGCCGAGCAGTATTTCAACTCGACGAAAATATTCAGTTCGGGAACAAGGTCAACAATATTATGTAGGGATGGTCCAACCAGGACAGGAACCTTTGGCTCCCACTGGAAAAAAGTATTGAGATTTGGTAGGGATGGCAAACTTAGTCTTCTTTTGGGCTCATACCCTGCTCATACTCTTTTTCGAAATCTATAAAGGAGGTCTTTAACGTGCAAGGGTTGTGACACTCTCCAAAGCGGTAACCCATGATCTGTATTTCAGGATAACCTGACAGCTCCATCACCCCAACCTATCGAAAGGGCTCCCGATTGTCAATAGTCGAAGAATGTATGCTGTGCGTATTTGGTTCAGCATAGTGGCATTTTATGTTGTTGCCCGGAATATTACGCCGCAAGCAACAACGATGGGAAACCGTACGCGTGCGATAATAGATAATGTATATTAATATATTATTGATTCATAATTATTTTGACATTTAAATTTTGAATTAACAATGTCAACAAATTCTGAAAACTGAAGTCATAAAAATACCAAATAGCCACCAGCTGTTTTTCCACACTGTCATCAATGTATATTACAACAAGTTGTGAGTTCGAACCCCGTTCATGGCTGGGGGTACATTATGTGACACAGTTTGCCAGTTACTTGCGACAGGTCGGTGGTTTTCTCCAGTTTCCTCCACCAATGAAAGTGACCGCCAAGATATAACTGAAATATTGTTGAAAGTGGCGTTAAACACCATAAACCAAACTTATACATTTTAAGTGAGTGGGCAAGTTTGGTTGGTTTTATTTTATGGGTTCGAACTCAAAACTGTAGTGGTGATAGACACTGATTGCACAAATTGGACTACGACTTCTGACTGCCACTGGAAAAAAATATAAAGATATGTAGGGACCAAACACGTAAACCTCTATCTCTAACCGTCTACTCTATTTCTAAATACCTAAAAGAGGTCTTAAACGAACAGGAAGCGTACACGTGACACGCTCAAAACATATGATTAACTGTGGTTCACGACCATGCTTTCTATATTATAACTTATTCTAATATGACCTCCTTCTTTCGCTTTGTAGACTAACGAGCGATTTATTGATTGCATAATCTCATTCGCACATGCGCCGGTGAATGTCAACGTGACTGACTTTTCTATTGGCAGCATAAATTGTATGCGACAATTTTCCGAAAACGTAAATATAAATTACCGTCTTCCAATCAAAGTATATACTATACCGTATTTGTACTCTTAGACATATATATCATAGATATCTCAGTCAGTGTGATCATGATACGTTTCTAGAATAACATACATCAGTGCCACTCACAGTCAAAAAGGGAAGCCATATTACAAGCTAACGGTATTGAGGAACAAGTCAACCAAAGAGCCCAAAAACAGGTTAGTCAATATTTGTTGGAAAAAAAACTCCCGCAAAATAACCACATTCGCGATGTTTTGCCTCCATGCCTACGCAGACATGAATATTCATGAGTCACTACAATATCGAAAACGATATTCAAAAACCGGATTTAAAATGAGTGCGTGAACGCAAATGTGATGTCAATTACAATGTTTATATTACAGACCATTAATCAGATATTCTTATTCCGAATGAAAAATGGAGTAGATGTTCTAAGACGAACTGTATCTGTATCTATTGTCATTTTTTTTTACACTAAAATCTGTTTAAACGAATGAAAAAGATGGCATCAATGTGACCAGGACAGTAGCCTTTATTTACCGTTGTATTAAAAATATTCGCAAATGAAATAATAACTTGCACCCAAACTTTGTTTTTTGTCAAGTATCAGATGATAAATGAGGTATTGTCTTCTGTACGTGTCAGGTCCATATTTGATCATTTTTGATGTAGGAAAACGTAATGGCTAATTATAAGGTCACATATATTTGAGTGGAGACAATCTTAGTTTTAATCATAATTACATTATTTAGTAACTGTAAATTTCAATAATGTATATATCATACAAGTCATGTCTGTACCACAACACTGCCTACTGTGAGGGTGATATCATCGTGAACTGATGAAATTTCAAAGTCTATGTATTTACACAACATTATGTCGGATTCAGGAGATTAGAGGATTTCGCACGGGAACTATCACAACTAACTAATCTGGTGGGGGTTTTTATGGTGTTTAACGCCACTTTCAACAATATTATTGTTATATCGTGGCAATCAGTTTTATTGGTGGAGGAAACCGGAGTACCTGGAGAAAACCTCTGACCTGTCGTAAGTAAATAAGTAAAAATATTATTGTTATATCGTGGACGGGAACTCGAAAAGCCGAAATACACTGTCATTAGCCGAAATACACCTAGAAAATACCTGGAGAAAACCACCGACCTGCCGCATGTCACTGACAAACTTTACCACATAAAAACACCTCACCATGATCATGAGCGGTTTCTGTAAATTAAGCATTTGAAAGGAATATCATTGGGGAGGGGAGGGGGTTAAATAGATGAAGTCATTGTTGTTTAACCCAAAATTGGCATTTTTCATATATATCATATGCACAAGTTGCTTTCAATGAAATGATGATGATATCCTCTTTAAATTAGACCTACATGCTTAATTGGATCTTTGTAGTGCTAGTTCACTGATACAACAGTCCGTAAGTAGACACATTATTTTCTGTACCAAGCAGTCTTTGCTCTTACTCCTCATGGCTGAGTGCTTGGAGAAGCAGTCAATACCAATATTAGTCAGGTTTGACCGGAACCCATGATCTACCGTAAGCACTCGAGGCAAGCACATGTACGTACACTAACCATCACACCACAAATGTACGTAGTTGAGGATAATAAAATATTTGTAGATGTCAATCAATAAATTATGCCTTGTTGAACAAATTTCTCATTGTTGTTGATAAATAATCAAGTACTTGTTCTTGTTTGTGTTGCTGTTGAATACTAGAGGCTCAGTGGTGCCGAGCCTGTGTCGCCCACCTTTCATTCTGCTTTGAGGAAATTTTATATAGAACCTTCCATCGTGCTTCCTACAACATTTCGGTTCATTTGGCTACTCAGTTTCAATGGTGAAGATAATCTAGAAATCGAACAATCAGAAAGAGGAATTACCTATGGTGGACATGTTTGTTAACTAATCGGGATTAAATTAGTAAATTGTATAGAAGACCTTCCAGAGATGCTTCATACCAAGTTTTGGTTCATTTGTCTCAAAGCGGTTTCAGAGAAACATATTTTTTTTAGAAATCGACCAATCAGAAACAAGAATTGCCTGTGGCGGACGTTTGCAATCGGATTGAGACGGAATGAAAAATCTTTATAGAGGACCGTCAATAGATGCTTCCTAGCACGTTTCTGTCAGAAACAAGAATTGCCTGTGGCGGACATGTTTATTAACGGATCAAAACTTAATGAGCAATATCTACAGAGGACCTTCCATACATGCTTCCTACCAATTTTCGGTTAATTTAGCCAAGCGGCTTCAGAGAGGATTATTTAGAAATCGACCAATCAGAAACAAGAATTGCCTGTGGTAGCCATGTTTGTATACGGATCGGGACAAAATGAGCAATCTCTATAGAGGACCTACCAGGGATATATCCTATCAAGTTTCAGTTCTTTTGGCAAAGCGGTTTTAGAGAAGATGTTTTAAAATCAACAAAGCAGGACCAAGAATTTCCTGTGGTAGCCATGTTTATTAACGGATCAGCACTAAATGAGCAATCTTTACAGAGGACCTTCCAAGGATGCTTTCTACCAAATTTCTATTCATTTGGCCAAGCGGTTTCAGAGGAGAAGAATTTTTAGAAATCAACTAATCAGAAACAAGAATTGTCTATGGCGGCCATGGTTGTTAACGGATCAGGACAAAATGAGCAATCCTTATAGAAGACCTTCCATAGATGCTTCTTACCAAGTTTCGGTTCATTTGGCCAAGCGGTTTCAGAGGAGATTTTTTTAGAAATCAACCATTCAGAAATAAGAATTGCCTGTGGCGGCCATGTTTTTTAATGAATCAGGACAAAATAAGCAAACTTCATAGAGGACCTTCTATAGATGCTTCTTACCAAGTTTTAGTTCATTTGGCTAAGGGGTTTCAGAGAAGTTTAAAATGTGAAAAATTAACGAACGTCACAGACGGATAGCAACAACTCACATTGCCTTTCAGCTTAAAAAAAGTATTTATTGTTGTTGAATAAGGTATATGTTGTTCTTGGCAAATTATAAAGCACTTGAGGCGCCCGGGTGGCTCAATGAGTTAGGTCGTTGGATCTAACAGCTCATACAAGCCTATCACCAAAACGGCGTGGGTTCGTGCCCAGCTTTGTAAATTACAAAGCTAGAGGTTCAGCTGAGCCTGTATCGCTCACCTGACATAAATAAGCCCTCTTAAGAATGTCTGCATGCCGAATACATCTAAGTTACTATTCAAATCCCATAAGGTTAAACAAAATTCTATGTTAAAATTATGTCTGCTCATGGTAACCATCTTGGATGGAGGTCGTGGTCACCGGACATAATTTTGGAAGTATACTACCGAAGGACCATCCATGCCATGTTTGCTTTAGATTGGCTGACTGGTTTCAGAGGAGAATACTTTTAAGCTATTTTCCCATAGAGTCCTATGTTAAAACTATGTCAGCTGACGACGGCCATTTTGGACCGAGATCGGGGTCACTGAACACAATTTTGGAAGTTGACCACCAAAGGACCATCGATGACATGTTTGCTATATTGGCTTACTGGTTTCAGAGGAGAAGATTTTAAAACATTTTTTCCCATAGGGTCCTATGTTAAAACGATGTCAGCTGAAGGCGGCCATCTTGGGTGGAGGTCGGGGTCATAGGACAACACTTTGAAAGTTGACCATCTAAGGACCATTCATGTCATGTTTGCTTTAAATTGACTTACTGGTTTCAGAGAAGACGTTTTTTTCCATTGGGTCCAATGTTAAACTAAATCGAGTCATGGCAGCCATTTTGGATATGCGATCGGCACACAAATAACAAACTTGGTAGAGGACCACCCAGTCATCATTTCTATAATGTTACAATTCCATCGGCTGAGTAGTTTATGACAAGAAGATTTTCAAAGTTTCAACCAATCAGAACACATTATTGGCCCTGGAAGCCATGTTGAATTTCCGATCTGCACCAAAATAACACATCTGGTAGAGGACCTCCCAATGAACATTTCCGCCAAATTTGGTCCAAATCAGTTCAGTGGTTTCAAAGAAGACGAAGAAAGTATAAAAAGTTTACAGACGCGGACGACGACGACGACGACGAAGGCAAAGTGATGACAAAAGCTCACATGATCCTTTGGGTCAGGTGAGCTAACTAGAGGCTCAGACGAGCCTGTATCGCTCACCTGACATAACTAAGTCCTCTTAAGAATTTCTGCATGCCGAATACATTTAAGTTACTATTCAAATCCCATCGGGTTCTATGTTAAAACTATGTCTGCTCATGGCAGCCATCTTTGAAGGAGGTCGTGGTCACCGTACACAATTTTAAAAGTATACTACCCAAGGACCATCCATGCCATGTTTGCTTTAAATTGACTGACTGGTTTCAGAGAAGACTTTTAAACAATTTTCCCATAGGGTTCTATGTTAAAACTATGTCCGCTGATGGTGGCCATCTTGGATGGAGGTTGGGTTCACAGGACATAATTTTGAAAGTTGACCACCTATTAAATTTGTTTTCCATAGGGTCCTATGTTAAATCTAAGTCGAATCATGGCGGCCAACTTGAATTTCCGATCAGCAAATGATTCACAAGTTTAGTACAGGACCACCCAATGATCATTTCTGTAAAGTCACAATTCAATTGGCTTAGTGGTTTCTAACAAGAAGATTTTAAAAATTTCGACCAATCAGAACACATTATGAGCCCTGGCAGCCATGTTTAATTTCCGATCAGCACCAAAAACACAAATCTGGTAGAGGACCATCCAATAAACATTTCTGCCAAGTTTGGTCCAAATCTGTTTAGTGGTTTCATAGAAGATGAAAATATGAAAAGTTTACAGATGCGGACGCCGATGACGACGGACGCAAAGTGATGACAAAAGCTCACATGGCCCTTTGGGCCAGGTGAGTTAAAAAGGGTGCACTCGACTCGCAAGTGATAAAAACTACCAGTTGCTTGCCCTGGGTCGGTGGTTCTCTCAGGGTAATCAACCACTAAAACTGGTCGCCAT
Source organism: Gigantidas platifrons (assembly GCA_002080005.1). NCBI lineage: Eukaryota > Metazoa > Mollusca > Bivalvia > Mytilida > Modiolidae > Gigantidas > Gigantidas platifrons. Next base: position 370,430 of record MJUT01006171.1, on the reverse strand, counting down.
GATATAGCTGAAAGTGGCGTTAAAACAAAAAAAATCAATCAATCAATCAAATATAAAGTACTTGTTATTGAATAATAAAGTATGTGTTGCTGCAGTTGTATAAAGTATTTATTAATATTACTGAATAAAGTGTTTGTTGTTATTGGTAAATAATAAGGTACTTATGTGTTGTTGAATAATTAAATATTTGTTGTATTTGATATCACATATGAAAAGTGCAAGTATTTTGAGATTGAAAAATGTATGTCCTTCGTAACACATCCCATTAAAATGAAATTTCAAAGATGTGGTGATCATATGTAAGATTTACCACTACCTATGCAATCAGTGCCAGTATCACCACTAACATTGTGAGTTTGAATTCCGCTCAGACAATGTGCACTAGCTAAAACATTATGTGATGAAGTTTGTCAGTGACTTGCTGCAGGTCTGTGGTTTTCTCCTGGCACCAATAAAACTGACCACCACAATATAACTAAAATATTGTTGAAAGTGGCATTAAACACCCCTCAAAGGGATTCCATTTTGAACATATAGTGATTTTAGTGGAACATCTAAGATTATCAACAATTAAAAGAATGTTTAAACAGTGATGGTCAACAAGTCCACCAATATCAATAAAACGAACAATTACCTCTCACCATAACTCACTGAACACGAAAAAGGGGGACCAGGACATATAACCTTGGAAATCAAACATTGAACAAATTAGAGAATCACGGTATTGTATTTGAAGTGTTGCCACCGTAAATCGTCAGTTTTACTGTTGCAAATTGAGTTTACAATGTATCTGGTGACATGTAGTGCAGCCAGGTAAACGGATATTTGTGAAGGTAAAACTGATGATTCTAGACGGCAACTCTTCAAATACAAAAAGGTTATTACCGTTCTAATAGACATTTTTCCAACAACAACATTTTTTTTACAATTATCACCTGTTATTAACCAATTTCATTGCACCTTTTCACATATCGTTTCTGCCAAAATAGCTCCATATTAACAAATCTTTTGGATAAGAAATCAAATGCTTTATAAAATAGTCAATGATCTATTATGTAATAATAACTGAAAATATCAACTCTAACATTTTATTTAGGTTATATAACAATTTTAATAACAAATTTATTGTATGTTAATAGTTTAACACAGTTTCTAAATTCCAACATGGTAAAACGTAAAATTTACGCTGACCTGTAAATGCAACTGACCAATGAAATTACTTGTTACATAGCCAATTGCATTTGAATTACAATTTCCCTATTGTTTGTACAACAGATCTTTTTTTTAATTTCTTTTTCAATTAAAATCTTTATTATTATATATAGATAGGTGTGAATTATGGGGATTTATCCGTGAAATAAATTCCGGTATTTCACATGTGAAATATCAGTTTTTTCCCGCCGGAACTACGTTTGCAAATCTATAAGCGTGGTGGTTACGTCCCTTATTATGCAACGGTGAATACACATACGATTGTAAGCTGAAAAAATTCCGCGAAATGTTATTGATGACTTTGGCACATAACCAAGATGACGTCATTGACGTCATATGAAGTTTGAAACGTAAAAATTAGACGCTATTTGGCTTCGCATACGCTTCAATTGTGATTTAATTTAACTAAAATAAGCTTTCATGGTAAGCATTTTAATAATTTTTGTACATTGTTGTAAATATGAAAAATAGGATTTCACATTTTCAAGATGGCAGATCCTTCCAACTGAACCCTGTAGTATCATTGCTCGTAGATTCACACGCGTGCAATCAAATATACAAATAAAAAAAATAATATATAAGAAATTATGAAAGTCTATATAATAAACAGTATAACTAAATCATACATTTTGAATATCAAAATAAGACCACTCGTGACCGAATACGCATTAACGATTAAACTCGTGGACAGAACAAGTTCTGCCCACTCGTTTAATCCTTATGGGTACTTCGGTCACTCGGTCTTATTTTGATATTCAAAATCTACGATTAGTTATACTATATTTATTCGAAATCTTTACATTTGTTAATGAGAAAAACATAAAATACCAGTACCTTATCCTGGCCTCGTTAATATTAGTAGCAGTACCTTATCCTGGCCTCGTTAATATTAGTACCAGTACCTTATCATGGCCTCGGTAATATTAGTACCAGTACCTTATCCTGGCCTCGTTAATATTAGTAGCAGTACCTTATCATGGCCTCGTTAATATTAGTAGCATGAATAGATATGGTGTTAGTTGATTTAGTACAATATACAATTAAGATCTATCAATAAATTCAATTCGGATTTTGAGAGTCATTTCATGTTTGTTTCTAATTTTTTGTTTATTTATTTACTTCCCATATACTTTCGTTTTGACCCACGTGTTGGGAAGTTTGAAAAAACTACACAATATTTGTTTGTTTGTTTTTTTGATAATCATTATTATATGTGGAATTATATTACTATTCAATACAACGACTGAGGTATAAAATATACGTTTTTTCCTAAATTAATATATCTGGAGAATATTTAAGATTGAAAAAGAGATACTTGAAATCACTCTCAGTTTCCTATTCAACAACAAGGATAATTAATGATTCAAGCTATAGAATTTTCATCGTCACATTACTGAGTGTAAGTAGATCAGATAGCAATTTTTTTGTTTTGTTTTTTGTTTTTTTTTTTGTATAGCAGATCTTGATCTAGCTGCGGAACCGTAGCCCTTATGGTCCTTGGCAAGTTTTCTGATATTTGCGGACCATAGGACTACGGATTTCACCATCAAAAACTTTCGAAAATACGCTGTGAAAATTTTGCGCACCTTTTTGGCAAATTATTGTCATGAAATCGGGTCCGAGAACGATCAAACATATATGTATTGTTTCGTTAGATATTCATCTACATTCTTCTATACTTACTTACCTATTAATATTCATTTCCAGCTCGTAATCATAACAACTGTCTCGATATTACCACAATGAGAAGATGGCCGAACGAAGTAAGCGTGATCAGTTAATATCGAGACATTTGTTATGATATCGAGCTGGAAATGATTGTTCATAGGTAAGTAAGTATAGAAGAATGTAGATAAACATCTCACGAAGCGAAATATATATGTTTCATCGTTCTCGCACACGATTTCATGACAAAAATTTGCAAAAAAACGGTGCAACTTTTTCACCGAGCATTTTCGAAAGTTTTTGATAGGGTGAAATCCGTAGCCCTATGGTCTGCACATATCAGAAAACTGGCTAAGGACCATAAGGGCTACGGTTCCGCAGCTAATCTTGATCAAGCTTTACAAACAATTCTTCACTCCAACATTAATATTTACAAAATACATTTGAATGTTACTGTTATAAATACAATACTATTTATATAAAAGTTACTTAATGTATAGAGAATTATGGTGATTTATAAACTGCTAAAGTATTGACTGACACATTGATAATGCTTGAGCAGCAGGTTACGACATTATCAGTCTTGAAGTCAATACTACTGTTCTACGGGCAGTCTATCTATCCCGATATTTCCCTATGCATAAGCAAATATTATTTTTATTTCATTGAAAGAAATAAGACTTTCTAAATAATTTTGCTCATTTTAGTACATGCACATGTTGCATACTGACGATGGACAGCAAATGAAGTAGTTTGACAACAGACGACAAATTAAGCACATTTAATACATGTATCCTCACTTTTGAACAATATCCTCAAATCTTCTATCGGCAGCAGGTTGTTGGTTTACATTGACAACTGCACGATATCCGCTGCGTTTTAAAAAAGGGACCCAACTTTAAAACCTCAAGCATTATCATGTTAATGATTGGAGGATTTCTTTAACGCAGATTAATGTATGACATATGATCATGTCTACACCAATAAAAAAGTTGAATTCAGAACCGATATGAAAAATAAAAAAATAAAAACAGACATATAATTTAGTGCACACAACGTGTTTTTGGAACAACTTTCACCGGGTACATGGTATATAACAGTCAACATCAGAAGACTGGAAAACAAAATAACTGAAGTCTTCGAAAGCGAGAAAACCAAAGGGCCTAAACAGGATAGCCAAAATCAATTAAGTTTACATCTGTCTAAGGAAGGAAAACCTATACATATATTTGTTTTAATAATAATCACATTTCTGTTAGCATATACATTTTTGCATTTAAATAAAGGGTTAGAGTTATGATGTTTTATGCCACTTTGAACAATAATTCAGCTATATAACGGCGGTCAGTTTATTGGTAGAGGAAACCGGGGTACCATTAGAAAATCACAGACATGCTGTAAGTCATTGACAAACTTTATCACATAATGTTGAATTAGATACACCTGGCCATGAGCAGTATTCAAGCTCACAACTTCACTGGTAAAAGGCACTGATTGAATAGGTAGTTGTAAAGCAAACTACCATACGATCACACAACAGCCCTTCATTTATATAAACAAAAACATCAGACAAATATATATTTAGCAGTATTATATCACATAGCGTACTCATCATCTTCATGTAAAAAATCTTCCATGTCTTCATCTGGTCGGGACCCGTCAATGAAATCCATAATTATACGAGGTGTGTCTTTATCGAATCCAACAACATCTAGAGTATTATTATCCTCTGGCGCAGCTATCGTGTACTTATTGCTCGTCATGGAGACGACGACGAGGCGGTAATTTGGAACAGACATGTACTGTGAGTATTGGCTTAAGGCCTCTGCCGGGTGAATACTCCCACAACTCGTTAAGGAATCGGTGAAAACAATAATTGCTTCATATCTGTGTCTTTTTTCAGCGGCCCACTTGAAAGGCGTAGCTAAATCTTGTCTAATATATTGACCGGCTTCACGAGGAATCCGAAATATTTTCTCCTCAATAGTAGATAAATTATCATCTCTATCAATCTTTGCCATAAAAGCCTCTGTAATACTGTTTGTAAACAGAATAACGTCCACATTTTCCCTTTCAACTGTAGACAACACCATTACAGCTGCTGCTTCACTTGCCCTTATTGAGGATCCACATATACGTCGCTGCATATCTCCTCCAGTAGAAATTGCTATTAAGCACCTCTTCTCAACTCGCAGTATAATCTTTGTATTTCTATAAAAAGCATCTTCTAGAGCTTTGCTGATTCGTGGATTCACTTGCCATCGTAATCGACGTTTCCAGCTTCTTCCTTTATTGTATTGCTTGAACGCTATCAAAAGTGTTAATGGGTGAATCTTCTCTCTTGCAAGAGCTGCGTCGTCTTTAAGCTTTTCAACAACGTTTTGCCAGAAATCGCTTGAATCCGCATTAGCTGAATCATGTATTCCTAATTTGGACAGTTTTCCTAGATTTCGGATCATCGCTCCTATCGGCATATGATTGTAAAGTGCCTTCCAAACGTTCAAATTATCTTTGAGGAAAATATTCGGAACATGTTCCCATGATAACTTGTTTGAACATATCAGGTCAACAAGTTTTTCCTCTTCCAACATTGATTTGCATTCCTTTGCTTGCTTGACTGCTTGTAGAAAATCCGCCACTTTTCTGGATACATCATCATCGGCTGTTTCCATTGGTTTCCCTAAGACATACTGTATGATTATCTTGATGGATTTATTTCTGGTTGTTGTATGAGCACGACGAATTATGTCCCTGTGGCTAAATCCATATCGACGTTTATATTTAGTTACCAGGTATGCCAATTTTTCTGGATCTTTATTATTTGTATTGGAGTAAGAGAAGCTTTCATACCATTTATTAATCGCCCTCCGATGTGCCCTACCCCAACAAGTTTGATCTCTACTGATTTCCACACAAAATTTGATAAACTGAAACAGATGGGTTGGAATACGACAGACATCACCAAGTACATCGTAAGCTGCATGCTTTGTTCCTGGACTGTTCGAACGTGCGCATACAGCCAAGGCATATAATACTGGACCTTGCTTACAAGCTCTTCTCTGTGTACTTACATCTTTAATACATTTCACAACTTCGTCTCCCCTACCACACTGAATAAGTCTGCAAAGAAAAAAACCCAGAAAATGTGTTTGTACCGACAAAAATACTACAGCTACATAACAAATTATTCTAATAGAATAATGGCTTCATTTATGACGGTGGATTTCTCAGATTGTACCTGTCCTCCACCAATAAAACTGACCACCACGATATAACTGAAATATTGTTTAAAGTGGCATTCAATACCACAAAACTCCCTCTCGTTTATTACTATTTTCATTAACACTCTGAAATATCCATACTTTATATATATAGGACCTACGGAAGTGACGACATCTGTATGGTCTTTCTAAACGAGCAATAACATGGTTGATATTCTGAATGGCAATGGACATAATGGCAAAACGTGAGAGTTCTGGGTAGAAAAGTTCAGGACATTTTGTTGGTGGAGGAAACCGGAGGACTTGGAGAAAACCACTGACCTGTCGTTGACAAACTTTATCACATAATGTTGTACACCTCGCCCTAATTGAGATTCGAGCTCAGTGATGATAGGCACTGATTACATAGGTAGTTGTAAATCAAACTACCATACGATCACAGCCACGACGGCCACATGGGCGGATGAAAACTAATGTTATTACAAAAATATAGAACGTGAATAAATGATAGTGGTAACTTTTAATTTATATTAAAATTGATGTTGAATTTGTTTAAAACAAACAACCTTGACTGAGTAAGGGGTGACACCTTGCGGAGGTGCCAATCGCTAAACTTTCTTGTCCCATAGATTCATAGATTGTTGATCAATACAGGCCTGATTAACTAGGAGATTACAGCCGTATTAGAAATTTGCCGATGAAGTTGAGACATGGAAAAAAATCAGATTTCTCGAAATTTGAGGTTTGCAAATATATAGATAAAGTATAATCTTATTTAGCAAGTAATAATCTTTACACTTAAATCAATTAAATGTACGATTATTGATCTTAAGTAAGCTGTTTACAAATATTTTGTGTGATAGCCATCCTATTCATACATTTAAAAAATAATCATCCCTAAAAACCCAATGTTGGTTATTTGGATTTTTTGCACAGTACTGCCAGTCTGGTAGTGCACACTGCATAATTAATTATTTTATTTTTGAAGTCTAAATAAGACATGTTAGTTTTTGAAATTTGAATTGCTTAGATGTTTTTCTTCAATTTGTTCCTTCCTTTACTCCACATTGAAATGAGAAAAGGCAATTAAAACCAAAATAAAACTGTAAGTGAATGAAAATAAATCAATGAAAAGTTATGTCTAATAACTTACCGTACTTCAAACAGCAAATTTGAAAAAAAATATGCTTCTATAATGTAAAAGCTGTATTATTATTTAATTTTTTTATTTAATTTTTTTTTGTCATTAACAAGCAGAACTGAGTTTTTGATGGAAAAGAATGGCTCTCTTTCTTATGATTTTTTATTTTAATTGGTATAATATTGAGCATCGCAACATGCGAGCTAAACAGCAACATGTGTGTAAGGAGATGAATCATTATACTAACAATACCAACCGGAGGTGGTTTCTAAGTTTCAGCATGGAATGTACAATCGGAGCGAATGACCGGAAATAGCCTATTAATTAGAATAAAAAATAACTATCCAGTTTAAAAATAACACAAAAAATAGGAATCCGTACAGCTTCATTACATGAAACGATTAATTTATTTAAAAAATTGACAATCGCTAGACCTTCTTGTTTCGCCCCTAAGTTTACGTCACACAAGTATTGTTACGTCACGTTATTCATTCATGATCACTGTCACTGTCAAAGTAAACAATCATTGCCCTGCGTTTCTTTGGTTGCGATTTACAGTTGGTTGCCGAATAATGGAGAACATTCACCCCTTTTCCCATCAGGTGGGGTCACTGTACCAATGGTGGTTACGAAAACGTTTGTTTTCAGATAAACGCTTGTAACCAATGTAATCAAATGGCAATAGCATTACCTACATGGTGTCCTTGATCTGAAAACGTTACGTAATATGACGGTGTGCACGGCATATAGAAAGAACGGAAGTGTTCATAATTTTTTTTAATATGATATCTCCTATACCCTTTTTCTAGTTTATTTCACAGTGACCGGTAACAATCATAGGACCCAATGTCAATGTCAATGTAAAATTGCACACGTGTGTTTTTTTGTTTTTTGTTTTTTTTTACTTCATTTGGGTCTAATGAAAATTTGCACACGCGTTTTTCAGACTTAATTGAACCAGGTTGAAAATTATACACACGTTTTTTTCACACTGTATATGGTCTAACCATGTAAAATTGCATACTCGCTTTTGCATCAAATGTTTGAAGATCCCCACTGAAGCGCAAGGGCAGGCAAATGCAATACAGTGACCAAAAGAAAAAGGACAATCATTGCTATACAAAACACTAGACAGAAAACAATCTTTTATCCCACAGTCAGATTTTTTCACAGGAAACAAAAATCAGAATTTGAATTTTTTGACATAAAAGAAATCAGTAATTTGTCTTCAAATTTTTATAATAAATTTCTCCTTGAGAACTACAGGGCCGGATATCTTTCAAATCAATTTATTTTGTCTCTTTAAAATTTCACCATATATTTATAAAAAAAAAAAAAAACATCTAAAAGTTAAATAGGTCGTCTTCTTAATGACATGAATATGTGTCTAGTCCGCGTCCATGCAACTTCGTATTATATAATAAGATTTGATTTTTGGTATTTAACGCCACTTTCAGCAATATTTCAGCTATATCATGGCGACAAGTTTTAGTGGTGGAAGAAGCCGGAGTACCCGGAGAGAACCACCGACCATGGGCAAGCAACTGGTAAACTTTATCACTTGGGGCTGTGAGTCGAGTGCACCCTTTTTTGTAATTTACAAAGCTGGGCACGAACCCACGCCGTATTGGTGATAGACTTGTATGAGTTGTTAGATCCAACGACCTAACTCATTGAGCCACCCGGGCCCCGTATTATATAATAAGTGTCCGGTTTTCAAGAAACCTTATGCAAGAAAGTTCAACAGTTTAATTATTGCTTCTGATCCGCGGATTTCTCCCGATAAGATTGATTCCTTACAAATAAACCTTCAAAGAGATAAAGTTGCATTTTAATGATGTTTTTCTATCACCGTATGTAGCGCTATCGTGTAATTTAATAAACACCGTCCAAATATATCTTGTATTTTGTGTAGAGGTTGGTAAATAACTTGTATTACCGTTGAAATGAAACCGTACACTTCTTGTTTCATGACGGTCAGTTTTTTTTTGACTGGAGGAAACCGGAGTTCCCTGAAAAACAAACCCACCGACCTGCCGAAAGTCACTGACAAAAGAAATCACATTAGTATTATTACCAATTAATAATAATAATAATCAAGTGAATGTTGATGAAAAATAAAATCAACATAATATGACTGTTCATGAAAAAAAATAATCAACATTATCAATAATACGACCCAGGTATTCACGTTTTATTTTTCCCCATATCTTCAGAATGTTTAATTTGTTGCCTTTATTTGAATGACTTAAGAGAAACCTGAAATCCTAAAATGTTTAATTTTGTATTTTTCAATTTTCGCAAACAGTTTATTTTTAAGAATCGCAAAATTAACACCCTTAAAAAAATCCGCTTAAATAGTAGATTAATAAATGTAAATATTTATGTTTCAGACAGAATATGTTTTTAACATCATGTTGGGAGTCAGTAGGTATAGTGTTGCATACGGCAATTTTTCAGCTATATCACGACGAGACAAATTTACTTTTCAACGTGAAGATAAGGCCTCAACAGGATTATTAATTTTTTTTTAAAGTATTTATATCTAAAAACTGATATAGATGTACATAATTTTCTATGATAAAGCTCTTTATCTTAAAGACAAGCCACCGTTATTGGAATCGGACACCGTGTACATAAAATTCGCCAAGAATATATATTTTTTTAATTGATTGAGATTCTAACCATTGATAAACGTTTATTTATCATGAAAATATAAAATCGCGATACAACAAAACTAGGAAACCAACACAAAAATCATATATAAAGGGAAATACAAAGAATGTGAACCAATATCAAACTTTGTTTATAACGTACATCTACATGTATACATACATGTGTATGTAATTGTACTATTATTACCTCATTATACAGTTATTGTACGTGTACTATGCGTATTTCCTAAGTACAAAATTATTAAAAATATTGATTTTTGCTCATGGAGAACAAAAGAAAATAAATATAAGAATATAATTTTATTTCATATTCGCATTCACAGTTAGTAATAGGTGCCTGTGACTCAGATATGATTGCAACGTTGTCCTTGTCTTATTTCAACGTGATGACGTGATCACTTTACAGAGGTTACAAACGTCTCTGCGAAAATAAAACGCTCAGCTAACCACCGTTAGTACTCGAGCGACACCTGTTGGATAAATTTGGGTGAATGTTCCCCATTGTTTATGTATTGAACGGTGCAGTTTCCAGCAATGTGAAAAGAATGTCTTGGAAATTGTGCAAAGCCAAAGGACTGTTTTGGAGTCGTGACAGGTTTATTCACTTGTTTTCAGGCAAGGACTGAAGGAGACGATGTTTTGATATCCGTACATATGGATATATATTTTTAAAATTGTAATTGAATTTTTTT
>MJUT01006171.1:310656-359818 GCA_002080005.1 Gigantidas platifrons | reverse complement strand
TTTTTTTTTATTAATTTTGATTTTTTATAAGTGGGTATTTTAAATAAATATTTGAAATTAGTAAGATGAATCTCGAGTACGTTGAGATTTTCCTCACGGAGATTCCGCAATGTTTACAAAGACGTCACTGGGGTTTCCCCATATTCCTAACCTGTGACGTCACGAAAGTTAGTTCCGACTAAAGTACATCTTGTATCACATATAGGCTAGATACAACATTTTCTGTCACACAGGTTGTATCTATTAGCAAAATAGATGTATTTCTATAGAATACATACTTAATGTTTGATAAACGATCATTACAGAGTGAAGTACAGGAAACAGCCTTTTAATTTGAATAAAAAATAACTATCCAGTTTAAAAATACCCCCCCCCCCCTCAAATAGAAAGGAAACCGTATATGAAACGATTAATTTATTTAAAAAAATGGACAATCGTTAGACCTTCTTGTTTCGCCCCTAAAGCTGTCATCACACGATTTCGTTGATCATGTCGCTCATGGTTTCAAAACAAAGGAAAAAATGTCAAGCAATTGTAGGAGTATAAAGATGAATTTTTAAAAACAATATTGATTCAGTTGCCAACCCTATGCTTAAACTATTTACACTGGTTGTCGTGGCTAAACTATTGTTGGGGGTTAGCCCTGAACTCCTCTATGGAGCTGGCCCCAACTGTGGTGTCTGGTAGGTGGTTCCATTCTTGTGCTGTTCTTTGGAAGGAATTTCTGAGAATGTCATAATTGGACCTCTCCTGGAAGAACCTATGTTGACCTCTGGTTCTGCTGTCACCAGGTCTGAGGTATAAGTCTCGGTCGATCTCCACGAGTTGATCGTCATGAATATATAGCTGAAAAATTGCTCGCTGGATTTTAAACACCAACCAATCAATCAATCAAATCCACGAGTTGATGCTGGATCTTATACATCATAACGAGTCTGCTTATCCTCCTCCGTTGTTCTAAAGTCTGCCTCTCAAGTGATGTTAACATGCTTGTCACGCATCCTTGTGTTCTGCTGGTGTAATCATTTATAACGAAAAGGGCAGCTCTTCTTTGTACACGTTCGAATGTCTATCAGGGTTTGGGTGGTGGGATCACAATCCATTGCTGCGTATTCCAGGGTTGGTCGTAGGATCGTGAGGTAGCTGGTTTCTCTTACTTGTTCCATGTTGATCAACTGCCGATTGGTCGGATCAAAAATGTTTGTTTACAACAAGAGAAGTGGATCAGCGGGGGTAAGACATTCGATATTTTATGCCTTTTCTGTCGGAGTTATGAATTGATTTGTGCGTGAAAAGGATGATTATATGTTTCTTTATGAAAGCTATTATTTGTTTTCTTATATCATTGACATTTCGGTGGACTTTGAACCACATTTTTACAAATAATCATGTCAAAATTTAACGTTATGAACTTTCATCATTTATTTTACAAAACATGTACATAAACACATACGAGCAACACGACCCACAGGGGTTTGCTACGATATTTTTGTTATCCCTCGACTACTCTCATGGGGGTCCGACCTATAACCCGACAGTCCGATAGTCCGATAAATGCTTCATTTCTTTGAAAGTTAATACTATATAACATGTGTAATATGGGGCCAGAAACCGAACCGTTCACTCACCAAAGAAAGGTCCAGATCATGGGAAACACGATATCATAGACGGGCAAACAATTAGCAGGGCCACACAAGAACTAAAAAAAACCACATATATGAACAACACGGACGCCATAAAAACCTGGATCCAGTCGTGATGAACCGGTAGTGTAAGTATCCCGTATATTTTTTAGTAGCGACGACTTCAGGCTTTATTCAAGTAGAGTGTAGCCGAGTCCAGCCAAGAAAAGTCACTATTGAAAAGAAAAATGAAATAAATGAATACAAAAAAAAAAGAAATACAAAAAAAGGAAAAGACAAAAAGAAGAGCGTACCAGTGTCCCCCGCCCTTTATCATGGAATATTTATGTTAAAAAGCAATGTCGACACATCAATAGAGCTGGATACAATAATGTGTGCGAATTGATTGATTGATTGATTGATTGATTGATTGCTTATATTTAGGTCCAGCAAGCAATATTTCAGTCATATTCAGGATGAGAAAGTTTGTTAACAAAAACTCAGAAAGAGGGGACTCTGGGATGGGTCAACATGGGCAACGACTTAACACGAGAACTTGTTTTTCTGTCTCGTCCGACAAGTTGGTCCTATTTTTATTCCCCGGGATTCCGACGGGTGACCCTGCTATAGTCGCCTTCTACGACAAGCGCATATATAAAAAGTAACGATTGAAGGAATTGTCCCTAAGTGACCCCTTATATCACGGAAAGAAACAGCATCGGAATATGACAAAATAAACAACTGTGCCATGATACCCCCCCTTTTTGTGACAATTGAAGGTCAGTTGCTCAGCGTGAGATCAGTAATTAATATGCTGCATTTTTAAAACCAATTAATTGTATATACCATATGAAAACTGGCGTTTTCCAAACTGACTTAAATCACACCTCTGACTTGCTCCCCCTTTTGTCAATACAATGTATGTCACGACATGACCTATCAGTAAAAGGGGGAACAAGTGAGAGATGTTATCGTACGAGGGGTGGACGGACGGACGAACAGCGGTATGCCTGTATTTTGACGGGCGTATAAATATGAATGGCTGATATCCTGAAATTGTAGGTAGTTTTCTTTTATCATATATTTCAGAATAACTCTATAGTTTTTATTTACCTTGTCCTTATATGGCCTATATATACTGTTTTTCGTATGGACTATCGGACTGTCGGATTATAGCTACGGCCCCCTCTCATGTGTCTCATGTGTACAAATTTTTTTTTTTTTAGAGTAGTCGAGGGATAAAAAAAAAATCGTAACAAGCCCCTGTGCACGACCCCCGGATGAAAAGGATACTTTTTTTTATATGATAGACGTTTGACTCATCACAGTCACTTGAAGTTTCAAAAACTAAAAAACAAAGAAGAAAAAATGTTTTTCTTATTTATTTTTTTTATTTTTGGAACTTCAAGAGACTGTGGACTCATAATCATAGACTAGTAAAATACATGTAAATGTCTATGCGTAGATGCGATGCTCGCCTGTAGGCTGTGCCTAATCCATATTATAGTATACCATGATACTGTAATAGAATAACAATTAATGATTATAGTTAAATCTACAGACAATTCTAACATGGCGTGCTACTTTCGCTTTGAAAGCAATAGAGGGCTCTAAATAGCACAGAACACTCTAAGCACATGCGCAGACGGCATATCTAATCGACAGCGTATTTTGCATATTTGTACTTTATGTATTATAAATTAAAAGAATACAAATAATAGATATACAAAATGAACATAAAGCATGACATGGGAGAATTATTTCGATTCTAATAGGGCATTTACAGTAATTTTGTAAATCAATGCGGCCTTATGGATACCGAAGGATTTGTCTGTTCCGATTACCTCCCCGAATGACAATTTCGCATTCTACGATCAATTACAGAAAAGTAATGACTAAATTAAACGAAAATAATGTTACCTATGTTATACAAACTATGTCTTCCATGAATTATTTCGATTCTAGTAGGACAAATCTAACTTATATTTTGAATGGAAGTCAATAATAATGGAAATGCGTAACATAACAAAATCCACTAACCTTCATGTTTACAGTAGTTTTCCAACATTGTTAACTAGATGGTGATGTAATTAAGTTACTGATATTTTCCAATTTGATGGCATTTGCATTTGGCTACTTAAACAAGTAAAATGCTCACAAAATCGTAAAATAAATCAGTAACCAGCTTGTGTCAATGTCACCGGATGACGACAAATTACAAAAGTCAAAGTCGATAGATGGTTGTCTTAAGTATTTTTTTCGGAAAAAGTTATATGTCCAGAAACAATTCTATAATTTTTATGTTTGTATTCACCATGGTCATAAAATGAGCATAAAGCAAGACATGCATGAGATAATTATTTCTTAAATCAGATGAAGCTAATTTTTCATTGTTATCAATTTTTATACCGTTTCTGTAGAGTTATTTAATCTCGTAAATAATAGCGGGAGGTAATTGGAACAGCGCCCAAAAATAACCTTTGTCTAGGTACGCTTGAATGCATAAAATTACCATAAATGCCCTGTTAGAATCAAAATAATTCTCGGCTGCCGGGGTCTATGCTTATTTTAACATGGGTAGGCATTATATTTTTAGAGATTTATATAAATATAATGCCTACCCATGTTAAAATAAGCATAGATCCCGGCATCCAATAATTATTTCTTAATTTATGACTGAATATTTCTTTCTTTATTAGTGTATGCTATGTTACACACTGGTTTTTTTTAAAAATATACATGGTCTAAGTGATCACAAAAGAGAAGATGATGACTTTCAATCATATGTAAATAGTTATGATATTGTTGCATTTGCTGAAACTTTGAATGACTCACCAGGAAACATCCCTGAATTTACATTCCCATTTTTTACAAAACCAACTAAAAGAAACTAGAGGCTCAGCCCGCTGAGCCTGTATCGCTTACCTGGCACAAGAATGATAATGAAGCATATTTCAAAGTGAGATAATCATTACCTTAACTGTTTTCTATATTTATGCATAAGGTAATGTTACTTTTCGTAAGTTTTCATATGGTGCATTAGCTGTGTGCAAAGTTCCACTGAAATCAGATTAACCATTTTGGAATAATAGAGGACCTTACATAGATGCTTCCTGCCAAGGTTGGCTCCATTTGGCCAAGTAGTTTCAGAGGTGAAGATTTTTTTAACATTAGCCAATCAGAAAAAAAGAATTGCTCTTGGTGGCCATGTTTGTTGGCCGAATGGAACCAAATGAAGATGCTTTATAGAGGATCTTACATAGTTGCTTCCTGCCAAGTTTGGTTTAATTTGGCCAAGGAGTTTCAGAAGAGAATATGTTTTTAACAGTAGCCAATCAGAAACAAGAATTGGCCTTGGCAGCCATATTTGTTGGCGGAACGAGACGAAATGAAAAAACTTCATAGAGGACATTACATATATGCTTTCTGCCAAGCATGGTTCCGTTTGGACCAGTTGTTTCAGAGGAGAAGATTAAAATGTGAAAAAGTCAACGGACGGACGACGGATGCCAAGTGATGGCAATACCTCACATGGCCCTTTGGGCCAGGTGAGCTAAAAAGAATGGCATGTGGTGGCCATGTTTGTTAATGGATCGGAACTAAATGAGTAATCTTTATAGAGGACATTCCAAGGATGCTGCCTACCAAGTTTTGATTCATTTGGCCAAGCGGTTTCAGAGAAGAATTTTTAGAAATCAACCAATCAGAAACAAGAATGGCCTGTAGCGGCCATGTTTGTGAACGGATCGGGACAAAATGACCAATCTTTATAGAGGACCTTCCATAGATGATTCCCACCAAGTTGCAGTTCATTTGGTAAAGTGGTTTCAGAGGAGAAGATTTTTTAAAAATCCACCAATCAGAAACAATAATTGCCTGTGGCGGCCATATTTGCTAACGAATCAAAACGAAATGAGCAATCTGTATAGATGACCTTCCATAGATGCTACCTACCAAATTTCAGTTCATTTGGGAAAGTGGTTGCAGAGGAGGAGATTTTTTTTTAGAAATCCACCAATCAGAAACAATAATTGCCTATGGCGACCATATTTGCTAACGAATCGGGACGCAATGAGCAATCTTTATAGAGGACCTTCCATAGATGCTACCTACCAAATTTCAGTTCATTTGGGAAAGTGGTTATTTCAGAGGAAATTTTTTTGTAGAAATCAACCAATCAAAAACAAGAATGGCCTGTGGTGGCCATGTTTGTTAACAAGACGGAACTAAATGAGCGATCTTTATAGAGGACCTTCCATAGATGCTTCCTACCAAGTTTCGGTTCATTTGGCATAGCGGTTTCAAAGGAGAAGATTTTAAACCAGAGGCTCCCAGGAGCCTGTAATAGCTCACCTGGATCAAAGCTGCTTTCAATAACAACGCAACTGCACTGTGGTGGCAATCTTGGTGGGAGAGCGTGACTGTCTGACAAGATTTTGGAAAAGGACCATCGAATGACTATTCCATGAAAGTTTTGTTCTAATACGGTATTTTCGGGTTAAAGCGGTTTTCAAATTGGAGGTACGATTGGCGTATTGTAGCAACCAAACAACAGGCATCTAAACTTCCGGTTTGTCAGCATTTATCAACAGATTATGTTTATCATTATTATTATGGATATTCAAGTAGATTTCTTCCGATGACAGGTTCCCGATCTAAAGCAATATTTACAGCAAAGATGCATAACATGTCATTTGTATAGAAAACATGAATTAGTCAAGTTATGTGAACTTGCCCAAGAATTATATCTAGAGAAAATAACGTCAACAAATGACTACGAACTTTTACAAGTAAACATGAGAACAATAACGGAGAACGGTATAACACAGGTTGTGTGTGAGATCGGACAAGTGCCGATATGGTCGTCGGATTTAAAACTGTTGCCTAATATTGAACAGTGTGATATACTTATATATTTATTAAAAAAGTGTGATTGAAATGATGATTGCCTCAAACTGTACAAAAAAGACAACGGATATGCTTTATTTTGTGCTGGACATGTATCTGACGTGAAGCTGTCACTCATACCATGGACTCAACCCTTTTATTATATACTGGCAACATTTTTACCGTGAATCACGTTTTATTTACATTCACGTTAGGCGTTGTTACCCAAACCGGAAGTAATGATGCCTGCAGTTTACATCAAATCATGTGATCAATAAACGAAAAAAACGGAGTTTCTGCCGGAATGGAAATGACTAGAAAATATCGTATTGAGCTACTGGTTCCAAACAAGATGGTTTTGATGTGAATTTCCTATAGGGTCCTATGTTAAACTAAGTTCAGCTGTGCAGCCATCTTGGTCAGAGGGCGAGACCACCAGACACAATTTTGGAAGAGGACCATCCAATGGATATTTTATCAAAGTTTGGTTCCAATTGAGCAACTAGTTCCAGACAAGAAGATTTTTATGTGAATTTCCCATAGTGTTCTATGTTAAGCTAAGTTCGGCTGTGGGGGCCATCTTGGTCGAAGGGTTAAACCGCCAGACATATTTTTGGAAGAGAACCATCCAATGATTATTTTATCAAAGTTTGGTTCCAATTGAGCTAATGGTTTCAGACAAGAAGATTTGTATGGGAATTTTCCATAGGGTCCTATGTTAAATTAAGTTCGGCTGTGGCGGCCATCTTGGTCAGAGGTCTGAAATGCCAGACACAATTTTGGAAGGAAACCACCCAAGGATCATTTCAGCAAACTTTGGTTGAGATTGGCTAAGTAGTTTCAGAGGAGAAGATTTTTTTTAATTGCATCCCCCATTTTTTCTACTTTAAGCTTGGTGGCCATCTTGGTTGGAAGTCGGGATCACCGGACACAATTTTGGAAGGGGACCATCCAAGGACCATTGCAGCAAAGTTTGGTTGCAATTGGCCCGGTTGTTTCTGAGGAGAAAATTAAAATGTGAAATGTTGACGGACGGACGACAGACGAAAGGTGATGGCAATAGCTCACATGGGCTAAAGGCCAGGTGAGCTAAAAACGGAATATATGTTAAACTACACCTTGCCATGTAGCTGCAGTTAAAATTTGAGCTCATTTAGACTTATAGTAAAGCAACAATGGACAAATGAAGAAATTTCTATTTTTAGCAACAACAGCCATCTTGAATGGAGGTCGGGGATGTCGGACAAATTTTGAAAGGGACCCACTCAGGGACCATTTATGCCAGGTTTGGTTTAATTTCGTTCAGCGGTTTCAGAGAATAAGATTTAAATGTGATTTGTTATCAAAATATGCCTAATTTACATAATCGGTATAAATCAGCTGAAAGAAAAATTTCACAGGAAAACCCAGAATAATTGTTAAACTACTCCTTGGCATGTAGCTGCAGTTAAAATTTGAGCTCATTTTGACTTATACTAAAGCAGCAATGGACAATTGAAGGAATTTCTATTTTTAGTAACAGTAGCCATCTTGAATGGAGGGCGAGAATGTCGGACACAAATTTGAAAGGAACCCACCCAGGAACCATTCCTGCCAGGTTTGGTTAAATTTGGTTCAGCGGTTTCAGGGGAGAAGATTTAAATGTGATCTTTTATCAAAATATGCCTAAATTGCATAATCAGTATAAATCGGCTGAAAACAAAATTTCACAGAAAAACCCGGAATATATGTTAAATTACTCCTTGCCATGTAGCTGCAGTTAAAATTTAAACATATTTTGACTTATACTAAAGCAGCAATGGACAATTAAAATTTCATCTCCCCTTTTTCTACTTTTAGCTTGGCGGCCATCGTGGTTAGAAGTCGGGATCACCGGACACAATTTCGGACGGGGGCCATCCAAGGACTATTCCACCAAAGTTTGGTCTAAATTGGCCCAGTGGTTTCTGAGGAGAAGATTAAAATGTGAAAAGTTTACGACGGACGACGACAGACGACGGACGAAACCTGATGGCAAAAGCTCACATGGCCAGGTGAACTAAAAAGGGCAATAACTCCACAATGGGTAATGGGATTTACTTCAAAATTGCAGTGTATGTAGATCTTGACATGCTGAACATGTTTGCAGTTTAAACTTAACATCTATCTCTTATCGTTTTTGAAATAAAGGACGAAAAGTATTAAAATTTTGAAAATTTGATGAAAAAAGGGCAATAACTCCAAAATTGGGTAGTGAGATTTATTTCAAAATTACATGGTAGGTAGATCTTGACAAGCTGCACATTTTTGTAATTTAAACTTAACCTTTATCTCTTATAGTTTTTGAAATATAAGACGAAAAGTATTAAAATTAAAAAAATTTGATGAAAAAAGGGCAATAACCCCAAGGTGGGTAATCAGATTGACTTCAAAATTGCAGGGTATGTAGATCTTGACATGCTGAACATGTATGCAGTTTAAACTTAACATCTATCTCTTATAGTTTTTGAAATAAAGGACGAAAAGTATTAAAATTTTGAAAATTTGATGAAAAAAGGGCAATAACTCCAAAATGGGTAATGGGATTTACTTCAAAATTACAGGGTATGTAGATCTTGACATGCTGAACATGCTTCCAGTATAAACTCTTATAGTTTTTGAAATAAAGGATGAAAAGTATTAAAATTTTGAAATTTTGATGAAAAAAGGGCAATAACTCCAAAATGGGTAATCACATTTACTGCAAAATTGCAGGTTAGGTAGTTCGTGACATGCTGGATATTTTTGCAGTTTAAACTTAACATCTATCTCTTATAGTTCTTGAAATAAAGGACGAAAAGTATTAAAATTTAAAAATTTGATGAATAAAGGGCAATAACTCCAAAATGGGTAATGGGATTTACTTCAAAATTGCAGGGTATGTAGATCTTGACATGCTGAACATGCTTCCGGTATAAACTCTTATAGTTTTTGAAATAAAGGATGAAAAGTATTAAAATTTTGAAAATTTGATGAAAAAAGGGCAATAACTCCAAAATGGGTAATCAGATTTACTGCAAAATTGCAAGTTAGGTAGTTCGTGACATGCTGAATATTTTTGCAGTTTAAACTTAACATCTATCTCTTATAGTTCTTGAAATAAAGGACGAAAAGTATTAAAATTTTGAAAATTTGATGAGGAAAGGGCAATAACTCCAAAATGGGTAATAAGATTTACTTCAAAATTGCAGGTTAGGTAGTTCTTGACATGCTGCATATTTTTGCAGTTTAAACTTAACATCTATCTCTTATAGTTTTTGAAATAAAGGACGAAAAGTATTAAAATTTAAAAATTTTATGAATAAAGGGCAATAACTCCAAAATGGGTAATGGGATTTACTTCAAAATTGCAGGGTATGTAGATCTTGACATGCTGAACATGTTTCCAGTTTAAACTTAACATCTATCTCTTATAGTTTTTGAAATAAATGACGAAAAATATTAAAATTTTGAAAATTTGATGAAAAAAGGACAATAACTCCAAAAAGGGTAATGGGATTTACTTCAAAATTCCAGGGTATGTAGATCTTGACATGCTGCACATTTTTGTAATTAAACTTAACCTTTATCTCTTATAGTTTTTGAAATAAAGGACGAAGAGTACAAATTATGCCTAATTTGCATAATCGGTATAAATCGGCTGACAGAAAAATTTCACAGAAAAACCGTAATATATGTTAAACTACTCATTGCCATGTAGCTGCAGTTAAAATTTGAGCTCATGTTGACTTATACTAAAGCAGCAATAGACAATTGAAAATTCATCCCCCCTTTGCTGACAAACCGGAAGTTTAGATGCCTGTTATTTGGTTGCTACGATACGCCATTCGTACCTCCAATTTGAAAACCGCTTTAAACCGAAAATACCGTATTCGGTGCGTTACTTTACCATTATCTATCCAGAGTTGTCGTTAGTGTAGCAAGAACGACAACTCTGGATAGAGAATGTTATTCTACGTCTGCAAGTAAGGGAGATGATCAAACGTGACCATCGTATACAATTCCTGATCATGATCTATAAATAGATCATATGTACCTGACAACACTTTATTTTCACTTTAATATTATCAAACAATTGGTAAAAATGTATACAGTACATAAAAGTAAAAAAATGGAGCCTTCAGTAAATGATTGATTCGTTGTTTTTACCTGTCGATTGACTGTACGTCAGATTTATAAAACTTCCGATGCTGCCGACCGGCCATATACACATTCTTTTCTGTTCCTAGACATAGAAATCTCTTAAGTTGATCGATGTCAGTCGTTAAGTAACTGTATCCTCCTACATGGTTTGGTTCTTGGCCAGGTAAAGGCTGGTTCTGTGGGTGTGTGTCTACCTCTGAAACTTGGATTTGGGGATCTACATCCATATTATCGCCCATTTCTGCGAGAAAAAGGGGGAGATAAATGAGACGACTGAATGAAATTAGAAGGATAACATGTTCGCTCAAAAATGTTCCTCATGGAACATAATTTCCCCGCTATTTTTGTTAGTCGATCGTTCTCAATTTCGCCTGTTTGAAAGTTTCTCCTTTTTTTCTCCCATTATTACGGCGTTTTAATCCCGCTGAACCAGTGGTGGAAAAATCTGTAATCCTCTAGAGAATTAAAATGTCTCGTGCCTTTACCCGCATTAATATATAGGACGCACTGCGTCCTAGCAACATAATTGTGTAGAGGTCCGCCAAAGGGTTTTGAAATAAATTTCATGTTAAATAATGGGAGAAACAAATTCTCCTTCAGTTTCCCATGTGGGTTACGATATGTCTCCACTCTCGAGAGTTAAATTTAAAATTTTAATCACTCGCCTTACTGCTTGTGGTTAAAATTTTAAATTAACTCTCTTGAGTGGAGAAATATCGTAACCCACGGGCAACTGAAGGAGAATCTATATTTAAATAACTGCTTAACTATCAAAGTTTCTATACACTTTCACTCAATCATACACATCAGGTATGCATCATATCCATCAATACACGCACAGGGCCTTAATTGTCACTATCCACGTAAATATACTATCAATGCATAAACATGTACTTTGATAGTATATTGACGTGGATAGTGACAAGGCAATGCGATACACGTCACAATTAGCTTCTATAAGTCTGAAATAAAATAAAGAAATAAAAAATACCACACAGTCGGAACAATTCCAAAATCACATATCAAAATCGTAGAAAGGGGCAAAATCAATAAACCCTAACACACAAATACACGACCGCTCACTTCATTGTCTTAGTAAAGACACTTCAGTGTGATGAGGATAAATTATATAGATGCACGGGCACAAAATTGCTTTCTCGGTGAACTGATTATGATCTAGGCTAGTTTTCGATAATCCGACTAGTACTGACACTAAAAATAAACTGAAAGTAGTACAAAATGCATTTTAAGGTAATCAGTACTAGTAATAAAATTGTCCTTTAATTTATTTGAGAACAAATATGAGAGCTACAAAAACTATTCAGATGAATTATTTGAGTTAACTTTTACATTATGCAAAATTTACTATGTAAGAAGAGTTTGAAGATACCAAAGGGGCAATCAGAATCCGTATATCGAAGAAGAACAGACAACACAATGGCCAAGAGGAAAAGGACAAAAGGACAAACAACGATTTACAAAACATATATATAAAACTAAAGATCGAGTAACACGAACCCCATTGAAAACCGGGGGTGAACTCAGGTGCTCTAGAAGGGTAAGCAGTTCCTGGTCCACTAGTGGCACCTGTCGTGTTAATCTAGTTACACCTGGTCCACTAGTGGCACCTGTCGTGTTAATCTAGTTACAAACCCGGTAATAAGTCGTGAATGAGGAAAGGACCGGGAAGTGTTTACGACAAGTGGAACATGTCCGTGGTCATTTGTGACGCAGATATTCCATAGCGGTCAACCAAGTCATGGTGGCGACCGTCAAATTTTCGAAGTAATGACTTCAACTTTACCAAAAGGAACCTTTGGTTCAGTAGCTTCCTTGTTAGCAGCAACCCTCTATCAAAGAAATCCTGATAGGAACCACAAACTCTGGAATATCGTATCATCTGAGAAATATATACTCCATATGCAGGTGCTGCTGGAATGTTGCTACATATAAATGGAAAGTTCATAATGGGAAAATTGAAATCATATCTTTTGTCGTAAAGTTTCGTTCTTAACCGGCCCTCACTGTCGATTTCGAGGTGTAGGTCAAGGTATGAAGCAGACGTATCTGTATCTGTGATATCCTTTATTTCAAGCTCAATGGGATAGATGCGATCTACAAAATCAACAAACCTAGAATTATTTAGTGAAAGGACATCATCTATATAGCGGAACGTGAAATTAAAGGATCGGGCTAGCTTCTTTTCGTTTTTCTTGAGAAGCCCCTGTATGAAATCTGCCTCATACGAATAAAGGAGCAAGTCGGCGAGAAGAAGAGCACAGTTTGTACCCATAGGTGTGTCGACTGTCTGTTGAAAACAAGTCCACCAAACATAACAAATATGTTGTCAATAAAAACTCGAGCATGTTGAAGATATCAGTTTCAGAGAACTTTTTGGTAGAATCAGATTGGTGCTTTACAAAATAAGATATGTCTCTTCCTAGCACAAGGTCTTTGTATCTACGTAGGTCATTCTTTTTTATGAAACACAGTTGGACCAACTCCCTTAATTAGTCCTTCAGCTTAGAGTGAGGAATAGTCGTGTAAATGGTAGAGAAGTCAAATGTGTTAATGCTATTACGTTAACCGCATCGGTGGTGTAATGGTTAGCGTGCTCGTCTCGAGTGCGGTATATCGTGGGTTCGAGTCTCGGTCTGGTCGCACCAAAGACTATGAAATTGGCAGTTGCTGCTTCTCCGCTAAGCACGCAGCAATAATGAGAAAGAGCAAAGATTGGTTGGCTCGGAATCAGAATAAATGTGTTCGAGTAGTACAACACGTCTACCCGTGGACTGTTGTTTCAGTGAGCTAGCACTCTAAAATGAACTCAGCAGTAGCTATATGGGTCCTCATCTTCATGCACTCAATGACCTTTCTATATGGGTCCTCACTCTCAATCAATCATAAACCCGTTCTGCCTTCCGATTGGTCACTCTCAGTAAAGACCACGGCCCCAACCACGTGCACAAAATGGAATTTATCAAGTGATACTAAGTTTCCCCTATTATGTTAAGACATAACCCTCATGTTATATATTAGAATACGTCAGTATGACTCGGCAGATGGGGGTTATAATCAGTTTGGGGTTGTTTAACCCCCATGTTATAGATATCATAAGGATGACTCAGCAGATGGGGTTATAATCATATAAATGGGGGTCAAAGAACCTAAATTAAAAATAAATGAAGTATGACTTCATCACACTATTTAAGCGAGACCGATGTTCTTTAAAAACCGTTTACTTCAAACCCATATACGGATTAAAATAACTGGACGTTTTACTACACAATTTTTTGGAGCACCTACAACAAAAAGGTAAGATATAATAAAAATCTATACAAAACCCACATACGGAATAAGTTTCGATCAATAATTACAACCAGCAAACGATACAGCCTTCTTTTTTTAAAATTCCAACCAAGAATATAGTTGTTATGTCGTAAATATCGTATTGTTATCATGTATATCTATAAATACATATAGAGGGATTACCTTTACAACTGTCATTTAATACAAGCTTACTCATCCATAGATTTATATAAAGTATAAGATTTTATAACACTCATGTTTAACATGTCTGAAATAATTTGTAAATAAATATAAGTTACATACTGATCTTAACCATAAATTTCCGACATGTAATAAGTCCCCTTGACAATTAAACAATATAATGGAGTTCAAGCCGTTTATTGGAAGACCTGTGCTTTGAATTGATAATATCCGACTATGTAACAGAACAATATGTTTATCTCACCACTGATCTTCGAAATTCTTGAATGATTTTGTCCTTTAATCGCCATACGAACCAATATACCATAGATATATCGTTTCTGACCACTTGATCACTCGTCACGCACAAGTGATTTTCTCCTGAAATTAATCAAATTCTTGTTTACATTTACATATATGGACGCCTTCATGAAAAACATCGTGGATTCATATAATAATTCTTAAGAACTGGTGAAATTTGCAGAGTAAATGGTCATTGAAAACGATCCGTACGTAAAGAGAAGGATTTTTGAATTGAAATGTCAAGAATTATTCGACTTGATTGACCAAGACGTATCCATACCTACACCAGAGATTGACTCAGGAGGAACTATTCCCATGGATCGATTGGCCAGAGGCGTCATCTTTGTAAGTATCAACCGTTAATATTGATCACAATACAACTCAACAGGATAATCAAAACACATCTCTAGATAACCAACAACCATCATCCTACGAACAACGGATGGAGACGGTTCCTAGTGGGAACCTCCTCCAAAAGCCTTTCGACGACGAAGCACAGCCTGGACCGTCCAATCCCAAATATGTTCTACCCTGGCTTGACCAAGAAGGCAGAGGAATTCAATCACCATCAAACAACAGTACAACAGCAGCTCCGTACATGTTTCGCAAGAAGGGGGAAAGAGTGTTCGCCAAAAACAAGGCGACCGAACAGACGTTTGAAATCAAATTCAACGAATAGTGGAAGGGCGACAAGTTAAAAGACGTCCACGATCAACTTCACAGAATGTTAGACGACGTATTGGACAAGGCCAGAGGAGAGGTCAACGACTTGGGACGAATCGTCGTAAAACACAGTACGTTGCAAAACCCAATCGTCGTTCCACTTCAACCATGGGAGAAGCTCGATTCGGACGTAGTCATGGAGGGTATTTCCAAGGTCCTAAATAGCAACGAGGAACTGGTCGTGGACGACAGTCTCGAAGTTAACATAGGTTCGATTTCTGTGCCTAGTGGTTCAGGAGGGAATACTTTACCCGTCACGTCGCTATTCGGACCGGACAATTCGCCCGAGAGGAAGAAATCGGTTTTCGAAATAGACGATACCGATGTCCACCTCTGTCTTGCCAAGTCCATAGGAGTGTGCTTTCTGAAGACGTGTAAGCAGGTTAACGCATCTGAATGGAATCAACTCGCACGTGACGATAAGGGATCGAAGATGGAATTGGCAGTCAGACATAAGACGTGTCCACGACACTACTACAATAATATGCTAACCAAAGCTCGGAGGAAAAGGATGCAAACCGAGATGGCACTCGACTTGTGTAGGATGGCCGAAGTACCCACCGACCGACCGTTGGGTCTCAACGACATCGAAGCGTTTGAGAGACTACTCGACGTCAACGTGCTGGTGATTTCGTCTAGACTGGATAACAAATTCGTGCGTGTGGTCGACAATCCGGATTTACACAACATCTTCGTCTATCTCGTGGAATACGATGACGTACATCACTTCCACGGAATTTCCAGCATCGCCGGATTTTTTGGGTCCAGCTACTTTTGCGAGGCGTGTCTGAAGCCTTATTCAAACAAGGAATACCACAACTGAGAGACCACGTGCGACGTGTGCACCAGCAAGGAGTGCGCGAGCAAATATCCCATGTCCTGCCGATAGATCAGCGATGCGGGGAGTGGAAATGTAGGACATGTACGAGGTACCACGTGGGAGACCATTTCTGCTATCAACGAGCTACGGAAGCTGCAGGAGCAAACAACAAAAAGTTCATGTTCTATGATTTCGAAACCCGTCAGGATGAAATCATGCAATGCAACGGAGGTTGACCTGTTTCAAAATTAGAGAAGAAACTCACGGTAGGTGATACTAGGTTCGTTAAGAGGAAGATCGGAATGGTCCCTACGGAAGGCTATTCTAAGTGGGACAATTACAGCAAATCGTCCATACAGTGGCTAAAATGGGTGATGGAGAAGAACAGAACACTACACATACGACACGCTCTCAACGGGGGCGAATATCACATCCCCGGTACCAATTACAGGGCAGACGGTTTCGACGGGACGACGATTTACGAATATCACGGCTGCATATTCCACGGTTGCAAGACATGTTTTCCACACGACCGGAGTACGACGACGCATCCAACGACGGACCAATCGATGGAAGAACTGTACGTCGTCACTGAAAAGAGGAAAACGGAAATCAAGCGTCTGGGATACAAATACAAGTGTATCTGGGAACATGAATTCCACAAAATCTGAGAGAAGACCGTGAAATGCGCGAGTTCGTATGTCAACTCGACGTACAAGATAGATTGCACCCGAGGGACAGTTTCTTTGGAGGAAGGACCAATGCCGTCAAATTACACCACAAAGTCAACAAAGACCGTGAGACCATCGAGTATTACGATTTCACCTACCTCTATCCGTGGACCAACAAATATTGTCGATACCCCGTAGGGCATCCCACCGTACTCACCGAAAACTTAGGAGTCGACATATCTCGTTATTTCGGATTTTGCCACCCAGAAATCTTTTTCATCCGGTCCTACCTCGCACTTCCCAAGGTAAACTAAAATTCCCGTTGTGTGCCACTTGTGTGGATGCGGAAAATCCTGATCCTTGCCGATGCACGGACAAAGAGAGAGCCTTCGTCGGCACGTGGTGTACACCCGAATTGGAGAAAGCGGTCGAGAAAGGGTACCACATCATGAAGACGTACGAAGTATATCACTTTCAGGAATCTTCTCAATACGATCCCATCACCGGAACAGGGGGCCTCTTTGCAGAGTACGTCAATACGTTTCTCAAGATTAAGCAAGAAGCTTCCGGATGGCCAGAAGAATGCGAAACGGAAGAACAAAAACGCGAGTACATAAGGTCGTACAAAGAAAAGGAAGGGATTGACCTCGATTACGACAGCATCAAGAAAAACCCGGGATTGAGATTTCTAGCCAAGCAGTGCCTCAACGGTTTTTGGGGCAAATTTGGACAGAGACTCAGTCTGAAACAATTGCAGTTCATCCACGAATCCGAAGCCGACATCTTCTTTAAAATGGTGTCCGATCCACGAAAATCACTGTCCGACTTCCACATCTTGACACCCGACATTTTACAACTCGAATGGTCCAACGATCCCCTGTTTTCTACCGCTAGATACCAAGACCAACATTTTCATAGCGTCTTTCACCACCACTTGTGCTCGCCTATAACTGTACAGTGTATTGGAAGAAGTGGGGGGAGAATGTTTGTACATGGACACGGATTCCGTTATCTTCGTAGATAGGGATCGTGCACACATGAACAGACTACCTATAGGCAATTATCTTGGAGAGCTCACCAATGAGATTCCTGCAAAAGACGGACACATCGTCGAATACGTGTCAGGAGGACCCAAAAACTATTCGTTCAGGACTCTAAATGGTAAAGAAGTCTGCAAAGTACGTGGTTTCACTTTAAACTTTGCCAACAGTCGTTTAATCCATTTCAATACCGCTACAGAACTAGTGGTGGGTTGCCAGAAAGGCAAGACGATCACCGTCACCAATCCGGCAAAAATATCCAGAGATGCCAGGAAACGCAAATTGTTCAATAGAAAGGAGGAGAAACAATACAAGATGGTGTATACCAAGAGACGACTTCTACCGGACATGACCACTCTTCCGTAGGTTTTTAATTGTAATAAAAACACATAAATTGCGTTGTGGTGTTCATCTTTTATCATAAACTTATAAGCATATAAGCTTATAAACATATATATATGCTTATAAGCTTATACGCCGCCGCCGCCGTCTTAAATGAAGAAAAAACAACAAACACATCTCTCGAAAGTCACACTTGTTTTATTTAAAAAACACATATTAAAATATGACATTAATAAGGAATCCAACGAAATTGTTTCCGTCTGGGTGGTCCTTTGTCTGTTTTTCCTTTGACGTATCCGTGCCCGATTTGATGATCCACTATGAATCCGGTTGGAGTATGCAGTTCTTGTAAAACTTCGTAGAACAGACCGTATCCCAGAGGTTCTGTTTTGGACAATGGCGACACAGTCTATTTCAATAAGTCGACGATATGACTTCCCGGAACGAGCCGGCCGTGTACCACTATTTCACCGTTATCGTTCCAATTCAGTATGGGTCCTTTGCGGTCCTTGAGGTAATTCCATAGTCCCATGGCTTTTCTATATCCGTGTTTAGGTATGGCATACGTCAACGTGTTTTCAAACATGTCATCGATCTGTGGGTCGAATGTCGTTTTGTGGGATTGTACGTCTCGACCGAACAATATCGGTACAGATTGTTTTGCATTGTCAGAGGAATTTTTCGAAATGTCTTCCTTAGTTAAGAGTTCGTATTTGGCTTTCGGCATTAAAATCAATTCCCGTGCCATCAGGATTCGTCCAACAAGGGAATGACGGGTTTAATCAGAAGCTGCACTAGAGCGTGATATTTCAATAAAAATTATCTATTTCTGGCTAAACTGGCACGTCGGCTAGCTAAGGAACGAATGGTCTCTTTGTATCGTTTCAACTTCTTTTTATGGACTTCACTCAAGGATACGTTTCCTCGTAAAATGTTCACTGCTATTTGGTACAAGGCTTCCATATGCGCCCTCTCGGCATGTTGAATTAACGTTTTCCTCAGTTTTCGTTTGCAGTCGTACAAAAGCTTTAAAAAAGCCGACTGTTGAGAAATGCGTCTACTCATAGTTTATTTCCAAAAATGACCAACCACTATGGCGGAGACCCTTTTTATAATCTCGGAGCATATACCACCGTGTCTTCGCCGGGGAAAATGCGACTGCGCAACATGTGCGTCTTTTCGTGTGTGGTGAGACGTCAATCAATATGTATCCGTAGCGCTCTCTGTTGGTGGACCGTTCGTAGGCTTCTCTGAAGTAGTCCGTTTGACCCGGAAGGATCTGAGAAGCAAACGTCAACACCTGTTTTTTGTCTCTTTCGTTCCGGAACAAGATCACTTTGGCACAATTGAGGGAAATGCTCCTGGCGTATTTTCCCGGTGGATACAGGTTTTGCGTCAGAAAGAGGACAGTGATGTTTCGATGATGTGAAGTGACCGTAAAGAGTTGTACACAGTCTTCCGATTGGGTAATTTTCAACATGAGATCGTCCAACACTAGAATCACGTGATCCAGGCCTTCCAAATAATTGTCCATGTCTTCTCTATCGGGTAGTCCTTGATGGAAGATGATGTTGGGTATCGTGCGTTTCATGACGTCGAATAAAGGTTGATATTCAGAATACGCATAGACTATCCTCCTTGGTGGTACTGTAAACATGCCGTTTGCGTTCTCTAACAATCGTTTGGTAAAGAACGTCTTTCCACTTTGCGTACTTCCATTGACCATTATGGTGGTAGGAGAAGGAAAGGGTAATAATGTCTCTTTCTCCCACCATCGATCTGGTGGTGGTGGTGGTGAATGTTTGCTTTTTTGATGTCGAAGCATTGCATCCTTTCTCGAAAACTTCACTTGACAAACGGGACACTCCATCCGTATAGTTCAGCGTCTAGAGGGAGACTAAAACTATGGTTTATACGGTTTGTGTTTATAAATAACAAAATAAATGTAATACTACAAACTTTATTTCACAAGTCGAAATAATGACAGACAAACGAATATACAAGTTCGTCGTTTTTATATACATTTGCATCGAATAAACTTTTGAATTGATCCATCGATAGAGAGGCACATACGGTTAAATACCGGTAAATAAAAGCAAGTACAAATAAACCGCAATAACTAGAATCGATTGACTATATCTGAACGTCGAAATGGTCGTAGCGATAGACGTGAAAATCTATGAAGTCTTTGAATTCTCGCCCCCATTCGGCCGGAGTACGTCTGAAACTGTCGAAAAACACTCCGTAAGATGAGTTTCGTAAGACGATCGCAACCCAATGCTGTCCGGATCGATACGAAACGTCCGTGTTCACCACGTAGACGCAGGGATATCTTTCGACTCTATTTGGTAAAGTGTCTCTGGAAAATACACCTTTGAAAGAGGGTCGAATGCAAGGGTTTTAGTCTATTGCACGTTTCAACTGACCGGAGTTCATGGCTCGGCGTATCGGACTTGTCTGTCGTTATCGATTTATGGTAGAGCTGGACACTGTGCGTATGCAATGCAGGTAACGGGTTCAGATAGTGGCGTTGCGAATTTCATTTCTAATCTGACGTTTCCGTGTCTGACGAGGTTTATGTGGTCCTGGTCGAGACAACTTGGATCAAGTGGGAAGGTGTACAGCGTGTATCCCGAAGCAAAGTCTGATCTGGATATACAAAGGCCTGTGTCTTTGTTGATCTTTTCACATGTTTCAAAGAGATTGAGGTAAGCCGTTTCATATTTTATGTCGTTTCCGAGATCCAACTTCAATGGCCTGGTCGGTACGAACAGTCCAACGTCCGTCGCCGAAAAATGCTTGAAATGCAAGGGATTGACGTCGTACTCCCCATTTCCTGCCTTTTGCGAGATCAGTCCAATGACGACGAGTGAGGGTCTTCTCGAAAACATGTTGTCCCATATAAATTCTCCGGAATCCTTTGCCAGGGTATTCTTTTTTATCTCCGTTCGATGAACAAAATATTTTGCCGGTTCTTTTTCTATCTGCTTGACGTGATTGACGACCACTCCCGAATCCACTTTCACTTTACATGTCTTGAAAACTGCGTCCAGGATTTGTGACTTGTAATTTGGATTGACCTCTCCCGACATCAAGACGAAGGGATGACTGGAATGGTACAAGTTGATGTATATATCGACCCCCTGGATGAGGTACTTGTCCGTGCCGAAAACGTCTTCCATGAGTGGGCCCTCCAGTTCGAATTCTCGACTAAGCTTTGTATATGTATATTCGTATCTGTTGACGAATCCTGCGTTGAGTATTAACGAGTCCATGGGGCTGTCGTCTTTCATAAAAAGTTGATACTGAAGTTGTGAATTCTGTTCGTCACTCCCACTGGACAGGATGGTTTTGATGTATGCTTTCCATGGATAGTGTGATGAATTTAACGACACCAATTTATTGTTCACGTCCACTTGTGACCACATGGTCGGCAAGGGAAGATTGATGATCCCTGTCTTTTCCTTAGGGGCCAGGTCGCTTCCATCTCCTTTGACGATTTTGGCTCAAACGTAAAGTCTGCTGCGTTTTAAATCGATGTATTCCGAACCTTGGCCGGACACAACAGATTCCAACGTTTGGGATCGACGTGTGATATGCTTTCCTGCTTCTCTCTTTTCAGATCGGACTTGGCCCTCTCTGCAACTGCTGCCACAGGAGTAATTTGCTTGACGGACACGACGCCTTTCTCGGGTGCTTTCACTGGAACGTGAAAAGAGGAAGAATATCTACCTCCTATCCCTCTTCCCGATTGGAGTGGCCTGTAGTAGGTATAAGG
Source organism: Gigantidas platifrons (assembly GCA_002080005.1). Taxonomy (NCBI): domain Eukaryota; kingdom Metazoa; phylum Mollusca; class Bivalvia; order Mytilida; family Modiolidae; genus Gigantidas; species Gigantidas platifrons. Next base: position 337,982 of record MJUT01006171.1, on the reverse strand, counting down.
ATTGATTTTTCCACTAAGCAAGTCTTTGAACGCCTGTTCCCACATCTTCGGGTCGCTCACGTAAAGAGACATTATATGAAAAGAAATCTCTTGAAATGTAGCGTCACGCACGTATCTCCGTCTATGAATGGACAATTAGTGTCTTATTCGTCTTTTGTATATATTCTGATTTGATCCAGTTCTTTCACTCGAACGGGAACGTAATACGGCGTTTCGAAGACGATGTTTGCAGATAAAGTTTTACTCGTCTTGCTGGTATTATTCGTATCGAAGTGGACTCTCCGAAGCAAAGGTCTTTCGGACTTTCCTACGATACTTCCGGTGCACACGTCCGTATACACGTATATGCCTTTCATCTGTTTTGCCGTTCCGGTGTAATTGACTTTTATTTCTGTTAGAGCGACCATCCAGTTGCCATCGATGCGTGTTTGTTTGTCTAATTGTACGTTGAAATCGTAAGGTTTGTTGTCGAATAAAGTAGCGTCGTCAGACGATCTCAGAACCATTCGCATGCTCATGTTTGCTCTAAATGACGTTTGGTCGTCATACATCGTCTAGTTATTGTATTTCTTTGACATCGATCCAAGAGTCAAATTTCTGTGGCCATTCCAACCATCGCACCAAAGCCTGTTCAACTCCACCTCGCTTTCTCTTTTTTAAGATCTTCTCGATTTTCCAAACTGTATCTTTGTCTTTGTTAACTTTTTGTAGTTCTGGTTGGTAAAACGTACCCTCCACATCTTCGTTTCCGAAATCTTTGAGCTGATAAACGGGAATGTTATCTGGGTTATATCGTCGTCTTATCTTGAATATTTCTTCCGTCCATTTCTGTTGATAAACTCGTTGGAACGGTCTTCTGTCGTTCGTAATTCTTACCAAATCTCCTACTTTAAATCTAAATGTCGTCTTCTTTCCTTTCTTTGTCTTTAACTCGCCTATACGCTTTAGAGCTAAATAGGAACTGTGTCGGACTTCATCTGCATTTGACTCATTGACATCGACGGGAGAAAACTGTCCAAGCGATCGATGTGGTCTTCTATTATAATCCGATACGAAATTTTGGATTACGTCCCAGTATCGATGAGTTTTTTCGTGTCTAAAATACCTGTATAAAGACGATTTCAGCGTCCGTATGACCCTCTCAACTACGGCCGCTCTGGTCTCGTTCTGTGAGGAATATGTGTGGATGCCTTCTTTCTTTGAAAAGTGTTGCACGTTCTTGTTTTTGAATTCACTTCCTTTATCGGACTTGATTGATCGGGGTTTTCGGTCCGACAAAATGACTTTCAGTGCTTTAATGACGCTTTGTGCTTTTTTGTCTTTCAGAGGTTGAACCCATAGGAATTTAGAAAAGACGTCGATGACGACCAGGATATATTTATAACCGTCGTTGCTCGACTGTATATTGGAAAAATCGGCCAGATCCACTTCCCATAACGAATCGATTGTATTGACGGCGTATCTGCTTCTTGGGAATTTTCTTACTACATTCCGTGATAGTCCGTAAGAATCTTGATCTTGTAGCCATTGTTTGATACGCGTACGACCTATCTTGTATTTACCTTCTTTCTTGACGAGTCTATATAACTTGTCTGGACCCGTGAACGAAGCTGGATTTTTGGTATCGTACCATATTGTTTTCAGGTAATCCCGATAGTTTGACGTATTCATGACGACTGATAATATTGGGCATAGAGGATGACAATATATACATATTTTGGCGTACAAAAGAGACAAACAAGTTATAATGGAAATTTTTATTTTATTTACAAAATGAAATATAAAAACAAAGAAAGATACTTCTGCTTATAAACAGTCGGGCATCATCATACTTTTCATTATTTGAAAGTTTCCCTCTTGATTTGGACTGATGTAGTCTTCTTCTTCTTCTTCTTCATTGAATAGTGAGCATTCTTTACATGCGGAAAGTTCGCCTTCGTTAGAATGTGATTCACAGCATATGCTGGCCTGATCAAGTTCCGGAACGAAATCGCGTATCAGTTCCATGACATCACACAGACGTTCCCATTTGTGAAGGTTTAAAGCAACACCTTTCTTCGTGGCAATGGGTTTGTTTGAATTTTCTGGTACCCAGAAATGTCTTATATCTATAGTTGGATATTTGGAACTTATGGTGACATATATTCCCCCTCCAAGATGCATGACACATTCTTCATCATCGAGTATACCTTTTGACGCTTTTTTTGTACATATCACTGATTTCTTCTCGTTTCATCTCAAGCAGTAGCCATCTCGAATATGTCAGTGTCTCACCTTGTTTCGTAGGAATCTTCGCAGAGCCTCTCTGTTCGTAAGTTCTTATGTGTATGTACATGTGTCCTTTATACTCTTTGGCTACTACATAACAATCGTCTTGTAGATGGATAAAGCATCTACCATCGTAAGACTTCTTCAAATCATCATCTTCTTCTTTATTGTCGTTTCCTCCTAAATACTGTAGTAGCTCAGATTGTTCCGATTTTATCATGGCTACTTTCAGTTGATGGATTGATGGCATATGAGATTTCATAAGGTGAGTTAGAAGTTCTCTTGTTCTCATTTTATCGCTGGTTAATTGCAGAAACGAGTCTCCTTCCTTCCTTGATAATATGCTTTTAATACTCAAATGTTGGATCCATGGAATGTTCTAATATTCTCTTTCTATCTTGCATTGATTCAGAACCCATGGTTTTGTATTGTCCACAAAAATATAGTGTTGTGTAGTAAAATACTCTATCAGTTACGTACGTTAGTCTCGTACGGGGTTTAAATGACTCTTTTGCGCGACGGGCTCGCTTTAATAGTGTGATGAAGTCATACTTCATTTATTTTTAATTTAGAGTCGTGACGCTTCCTAACCCCCATCTGCTGAGTCATACTGACGTTATCTAATGTGGGGGTTAAGCAACCCCAAACTGATTATAACCCCAATTTGCCGAGTCATACTGACGTAATCTAATATATAACATGGGAGTTATGTCTTAACATAATAGGGGTACTTAGTAACACTTGATAGATTATATTGTATGGCACGTGGTTGGGGCGTGGTCTTTACTGAAAGTGACCAATCGGAAGGCAGAACGGATTTTTGATTGATTGAGAGTGAGGACCCATATAGAAAGGTCATTGAGTGCATGAAGATGAGGACCCATATCGCTACTCTCAGCGTGTTGGTCTAGAACAAAGCGGACCTCATCATCATCTCATTGAAAATTAACTTGTTCTCGCAATGATATATAGCTGTAAAGTTGCTGAGTTGGCGTTAAGCAACACTCACTCACTCACTCACTCACTCTTTAAACATTGGTTCATTAATCTTTCTTGTTGAAATAATTTCAGTAGTTAAATTTAATAGAATTCCGAGGAAACGAAATTGTTACCCCTTAAGAAGATTTAGACAGTTGCATTGCCTATGTACAGTCCCTTTCTCAGTTTTAGAAATTTAATATTTTCAGAAATAAACAAAATCAATGTTGAGAAAATATGTCTACTTAAATAAGAATGTTCCGCATTTTTTTTTCTCGGAATTACCTAAAATTATCATACAGTTTCTTTTTTTTAATTGTAGCTGCTTGATTTAGCCACACGAAATAAACATACATTTTGTAGTTGGTGTTCACAGGTTATTATATACCATATACAGAAAAGATTCCTGACACATGCTAATCTGGGTCACGGGTCATTGTGAGTAGCATGTGTAGTCACGTGAACAGATACGGTGTTGAAAAAACTGTTGGTACTCATAAAATATTGATAAATGCAATACAAGTTTATGTTTGTCTTCAAGAAATATGATAGAAAAAACCATGTGCGAAGTTTTATGACGAAATATCTCCGATTTCTATTCTATATATAAATTTATGAATTGAAGTTTTAGAAATACTCACAGCTAATTTTAGCCATGTATTTTTATCTTGGACAATAATGAGCGTCCTGATTGGATGACCGATTTAAAACACACTGAATCTGCATGGTTTAGCAAGGTTACTCAGGTCAATAGTTTATAAATATAGAATCTTGACAATGTAAAGGAAAGATGCTATGTTATATTTATTCATTTGTTTGATTCTGGAATATTGTTGATCATTGATTTAAACAAGAAAAAGGGAAAAAAGGGGGTGAATTTTACAGTTAAATAAATGTTATGTTTCGACAGTTTAAAGAGAAAAATATAAATTTGTTCCGACTAAAGCTTAAATCAGCGTTAAAAATTGAACAAATATCAGTGGTTTTGTAAATGAGATTTATTATAAATAGAAAATCTGAATTTATTATTTATTAATTTATTATTAATGGTACAATTTNGATTTGAAATCAAAACACAGGACCGGACTTTAAAAAAAAATAATAATCCAGGATGAGTTTTTTATTAACAAAAAATCCAGGACCCCTGTGTCCATGAATTTTTTTTTTTTTTTTAAGTTAAATAATATGAAATATTGACATCCACACTTGCCTTTTGGACAGCACATTTCTGTGTCCACACTTGTTTATAATAAATATAAATGACTCATACCTGTATATTGGCACAAATAGAATGATAGCTGAAAAAGGCTAACGATACATATTTGATTATTATTTTAGAGACAGCAAGGAGGAATTATAGATAATATATCCACGAAGACAAGAAGTTTATTAGCATTGTATTTCTAATCATCGAGAATCATTTTTTTTTATAAATCAATAACACGAATGTTATTATTTCTTAATACAAATACAAATACAAAAGCTTTATTTAAAGTCGGTGCATATTATAACAGAGAAAACATAAGCTCTATAGAGCTTTTATAACCGACAATCGCATAATCGCATTACTTCCTATTTGGATATTCTGGGAAAAACCCCAAAGGACAATTTTAGTTAAGTTTTGACGTAGTTTTTGTGATAGATATGATATTATGATTCGTTTATTGTGTATAACGCTACCTTCAACAATAATTCAGTTATATACAAAATGCATATCGTGGGGTTCAGTTTTATTGGTGGAACACAGTCGTATGAATTTTCATAAATAGAGAAAAATAGTGAACATTTAGATGTTGGGGTAATATAATATATATAAAACACAGGCACTTGTTTCATTCAAAAAATATATGCCCCCTCCTCTTCCTTACTTCAAGGTAAACATCTGCCCTTTTCCCCTTCCCCACTTCGCCTCAATATTTTTCGCTTATTTGTGATCCTTTCGCTGACCCAATTATATCGTTACACTCCCGAGATATTTCTCTTTTCGACTGCCACATTTAAATATACCTACCGGGCTCAGACTAATTCGACAAGAATATTCAGCGAAAATCGCATTTTCTATTTTTCAGTCATTGAAACGGATACATCCACTTCCGGTCCGGTCTAAATTGATTTAGAAACTAAAAAAAAAAGGTGCTTTAAAAATCAAATGTCAGTAATTTGGAGTTGAACATATTTTTATAATCTGCATTGGAACAATTATCTGTATTTTATAGGCTTACTTTACATTTGAGAGGAGATGATCATGATGGCATTGTTACACATGACCGGGCTAGAGAATTCCGAATGCATATGAAAAATCCAGCCCAAACCGGAAGTGGCTGTATCCGTTTCAATGACTGAAAAATAGAAAATGCGATTTTCGCTGCATATTCTTGTCCAATTCGTCTGAGGGGGGGCCGGTAGGTATATTTAAATGTGGCAGTCGAAAAGAGAAATATCTCGGGGGAGTAACGATATAATTGGGTTCACTGCGGGACCACCACCATGATGATGTCCGTAGCGTTAAGCTTCGATTAAATTATAAGGTAAACACGACATGTTTCAATAAATAAAATGCATCGTCAGTTGAAAAAAACAACAGGAGTCCATCGCTTGGCATCTTCGTTCGTCTACAACGGCTTGTTTACATTTTGGCGCAAAATTTACATTGCGCAACTTGTCTCTTTTATATATATTATATTACCCCAACATCTAAATTTTCACTATTTTTCTCTATTTATGAAAATTCATACGACTGTCGGTGGAGGAAACCGGAGTACCCGGAAAAAAGCCATTGACCTGTCCCAAAGTCACTGACATTATGTTATTACTATCATTGAATATTTACTGTATAACACCATAGATTTTGTTGACCAAAATTAATGATGAAGTCGTAAGTATGGATTATTTCAACGCCAGGCCGTCAAAATAATCGGTTTTACAATAGAGACTAATAATATGCCTGCAATTATCAATTAAAAAATGACGTAATTTCTTCTGAATTTAAACTGTTGAGATATTTTAAAAAGATGAACACATTTTTGTAGATTTACAGAATAGGACCATTTGTTTTGTCTAATTTTATTAATATTTTATACATCTTGATATGCTTACAATGTCCCGTGGACTCCAATGTTAGAATATTATCGAGTAGCCTATTATCAAAGACGGGATAAAAGTCACGTGATGACTTCCATTGGTATAATGTCGAGCTATACATGTACATGTATGAGCGTACTTGTACCCTTCCTTCTAATCATGCACATATCGGTATATACCAGGGGTGTAGCTACATTTTAAAATACGATTAATAGATTTATTTTTGGTGTTTAACGCCACTTTCAACAATATTTCAGCTATATCATGGCGACCAGTTTTAGTGGTGGAGGAAGCCGGAGTACCCGGAGAGAACCACCGACCATAGGCAAGCAACTGGTAAACTTTATCACTTGCGGCTGCGAGTCGAGTGCACCCTTTTTGTAATTTACAAAGCCGGGCGCGAACCCACGCCGTATTGGTGATAGGCTTGTATGAGTTATTAGATCCAACGACCTAACTCATTGAGCCACCCGGGTCCCTTTTAAAATACGTGAATACATTACAAAACCATAAATTATAATAAACTGTTTTTATTTTTATTATTTATTATTACTTTCTTTTTAGGTTTGATTTTGGAATTGTTCTTATAGTGTGGTATTTTTCGTTTTTCATTTTATTTCTAAAATATTTCTCTTTCTTCTATTAGTTAAGTCCAGTAAAAAGTGTAATAATAATATTCGAAAACTTGCATCTTTGATAGATTTGAAAAAGTGGTTTAAAATCCAATCGAAAAATCGTAGAACAAGTGATAATTCTAACACACACATGCATAACCACTCATTGGCCGGTCATGGCACAGGTATTTCAATAAAAAGTGGGGAGATTAAGAAAAGTTTGAACACGCATACACCTCGAAATATAATTATAATCAATGTATAAAGTGACATTTCCTCTTTTATCTTTCCTCTGTGTCTTGTAATTTATTCTAACATGACCTCCTTCTTTCGCTTTGTTAACAAACGAGCAAGTTATCCATTCGGTATAATCTCATTAGCACATGCGCCGGTGAATGTGACTGACTTTTCCATTGGCAGCATAAATTGTGTGCGACATTTTCCACAAACGTAAATATAAATTACCGTCTTCCAATCAAAGTATACTACCGTATTTGTACTCTTAGACATATCAGAATCGAAATAAATCATGGAAGCCAGAATGTGTTTTGAGTTTTAACATGGATTGGCGGATATTAGTAAATTTTATACCTCGCTTCTGGCTCGGGATAAAATACTAATATCCGCCAATCCATGTTAAAACTCCCAACACATTCTGGCTTCCATGATTTATTTCTTAATTAATCTTGCTATTACCTGTTTGATTAACAAAATTCCAATCAGAAGTCCACCAAAAATATCATCAATTATTTGACGCTTAATAAATCGTTACTGCACTGAAAATAAATGGCGTCATGTTATGTTGTCTCCATTATCACTCATTAATCACTTTTACCGGACTTGTCTACATGAGTAACACGACGGGTGTCTTGTAAGAAGCAGAAACAGTTTATACCTTCGTGACCACCTAGCTTCAAACTCTTCTTGACCAAATACGCCAAATATAAACACCACCAATGCATTATGTGAGCAAACTGCAGCAATCAATATAAAATGGTCGAGGATTTCCATTTATTCAAGAATACATTAAAATAACAGAAAGATACAACATTGTCATCTTTCATAATTGAAGAAATTTTCAAAGGTGTGGCAAATAAATCAAAAATTTTGTGATGTGATGAAGATGTTCTGTCAGGTACATAATTTTCACGCAAAATATTTTTGACAGATAATATTTAACACCGAGATAACAAATACATCTCCATAAATCTGAACAAACAAAAAAACACCAGTATAAAAGGTATTAAAAAGTTAACTATGAATATGACTCACCACATATATGGTAAGAACTCTTTTAAATATATAGCTACTCTTTTATGAAATGACCTACCTAATGATTGTTGAAAAATTGCCAATTTTAACCAATTTAAAAACTTTTTCAATCATGGAATGCCAATAAATGTAAAGGCAATGCTTGTAAACCATTTTAATATCATCTAGGTCTTTTCATATTTTATATGATATATATTTGATTTTTTAACAGTATAACATACTTTTAGCTCATAACACCAGCTCCATGTTTTAAATCATAATCCTTTATTACTGTGCTTGATATATTTATTAATGTTGTGTATATGTCTTACCTTGTCTGTGCTATATGTGCGCTTTAAATTATTTGCTATCTTGCTATTATGAGTGTTTTTGTTTAAATTATTAATTTGCATCCATGCTTTTGTTGTTTTTAACTGCTATTTATTTTTGTGTTGTGTATATATGTCTGTAAAAAAATTCACAAGAGCTAGTGTTGTATTGTTTTGTTTTAACACGCCGACTATTAATAAAACTGATATTATCTTATCTTATCTTACCTCACAATATGCTCGAATCTAAAACCTGTGATACATACAATGCTGCTAAAAATCCTTGGATCCGACCAACAGAAAACGTCTAGATCCTATAGGCTATGAAATTGTGTCAGACCCGATGCGTGGTAAGGCCAATAATTAAATATATGTGTGTTTCCTATTTCCCTACATGCCCTATTTTAAATCCCCAACCCTAAATATTTTTGGACCATTAAAGTAAAAAAAGTGTCGGCCATTAAGCCTCTGTATCATGTTTTATTTCTATCTATTGTCCGTTTTAATTCTATAACTCAACAGAAAAAATCTTAAAAATCAGACGAGTGCCACTAGTGGAGCAGGAATTACTTACCCTTCTTGAGCACCTGAGTTCACCCCCCGTTTTTAGTGGGTTTCGTGTTACTCGATCTTTAGTTTTATATGTATGTGTTGTAGATCGTTGTTTGTTGTTTTATACTTTTTGGCCATTGTGTTGTCTGTACTTCTTCGATATACGGATTCTGATTACCCCTTTGGTATCTTCAAACTCTTCATATAGTTGAAAAGATGCCGTTTTCGTGCTGTATACAATTATATATGGAAGATTAATTCCAGAATTTGCTGCTCATTATTGACAAAGTTTCTCATAAGCTGCAATATGATGAAATACTGGTCAGAATACAATGTATTTTAGTGGGAGGCAAAAACATGATTTTGCTTAATGGTGTTTAACGCCATGCACTTTCAACAATATTTCAGTTATATCATGGCGGTCAGTTTTATTGGTGGAGGAAACCGAAGAACCCAGAGAAAATCACCGACCCGTCGCAAGTAACCGACAAACTTTATCACATAATGCTGTACACCTCGCCCTAATCAAGATTCGAACTCACAACATCAGTGGTGATATGCACTGATTGCATAGGTAGTTGTAAATTCAACTATATCATACGATCACGGCCACGACGGCCCCGCAAAACATGATCTTAATCAACTAATGCTTTACATTGTAATGCATACTGGTCAGAATAACCTCTATTTGGTTTGTTTCTGTGAATGATGATTTTAGTTTTTACATTTATTAAGATTATTAACCAAAACTACGATATATGGTTCCGACCCGAAATATTGATGCTATTTTATCCGTTTCTCTGATGCTCTAAACACCTCTCCAACACCACTGCAATTAAGTAAGCTTGTCTTGTGGACTAAAAGTTAGGAACTGAACTAACAGGTATTCCAAACTAGATTTCCCGCGACGTTCACGGGTTTCTTCTAGTTAAAATTAGATGTTTGTTGCATCTTTTTTTTTCTTTGACGAAACAACTGACGACATCCCGTATGTGGTCATGTCAGGGTTCGTATTTTCAACCGACCAATCAGCCACCGATCTACCAAAACTTTAGGTATAGAAACCGAGTACAGATCAAGAGTTGTTTAACTTGTCCAATTGATTAGTTAGTGTTTAAGCTGTCTTGCATGTGATTGGCCTGTTAAAGTTGAATGTTACAGGTCATGACCCCCAAACAGGAAGTAGTGCTACATGTTAGTGTACCGCAAAAGAAAAAGAAACAAAAGATATACAAATGTCCATCAAATTCACCTCTAATCCCTCTAACAAATAAAACATCAATTACATACTCCATAGATGGGAGGTATGGTGTTTAACGCCACTTTCAACAAAATTTCAGTTATGTCGTTGCGGAGTACCCGGAGAAAACTAACGACTTGTCGCAAGTCACTGAATAACTTTATCACATAATGTTGTATCGAGTACACCTCGCCATAGATGGGCACTTCAACACAAAAAAGGTACAATTTCTGGCGAAATTTTTTTCTAAAGAATATTTCCTCACACAAATGGTGCCTTTAAACTACTAAGCAAAAATAATGATGCCACAATTCATCTTGAATGATGATAAGAAAATATTGACGTCCGCAAAAATATATTGCTAATGAATTAGGGGAAGCATGTCATCACAAATAGAGAAAGGTATATATCACAATATCGGGGAATATAACAGATCTTTATCATTAGAAGAACTTCAAACACCATTGCATTAGGTGCATTTTATAGCATGTTGTCTTGCATAACAACATAGCTTGCTTAACTTACAGCTAGTTACGTGTAAGATAGATATCGAGGGGACACCATCGTTGTTCAGGAAGCGAACGATGTTCAGATGGCATTATATCTAACTGCTATATTCTGACTGTATGTACTAAGCCATGCATAGATAAATATACTTTAAAAGTTTGACAGGATAGCTGGGTCTTTCATAGTAGTAATAATTTGCATGGAATTCACTCTACGGTTAGAAACAAAATTACATATTCCTATGAGTAAACCCGTAATGAGCAGGTAATTTGAACACATCGGTAGTGTAATGGTTAGTGTGTTCCCCTCGAGTGCGGTATATCCTGGGTTCGAGCCCGATCGGGTCAAACCAAAGACTATAGAATAGGTATTTGTTGCTTCTCCGCTAAACACGCAGCATTAAGAAGAAAGAGCAAAGACTGGTTGGCTGGGAATGAGGATAACGTGTCAGAGTGAGGCGACATGTCTATCTGTGGACCGAGTTAGCACTATAAAAATTCAAATAAGTGTGTTTGTCTGGTACAGAGCGGACCTCATCATCACGTCATTGGAAATTAACTTGTTCTCGCCATGATATTGCTGAAAAATTGCAGAGTTAGCGTTAAATAACAATAACTAACTCACTGCAGTCCATTCTCGACACATTTCCTTTTTACAAGATAGAACATGTTTTCATTGACTGTATAGATATTAGTCATATCCTATAGTGATAATATTACATACAGTTATCTCCAACAGTCAAACGACGTGTTTACAAATGTCACAGGGAATGCAATTATACAGCGGAATGGAGGGAGGTGGGTTTAAAAAATTCATCTTGCTTCGCGTTCGATTGTTTAACCATTTAACTCGGAAAATCGTGGTATAAATATTACCTAATATATGTGCTGTAATGAAGCAAACATTTACAAAAGGGGCACTTGAATTTAGTATTGATAATTACTGTTAATACGATTCTACTGTAGTTAACAGTCACTGTTAAAGTTCAATACAAAAACTTTAATTCTAATACCTAAATTAACAATTATCTTATTTCTGTGCAATTAGTGGCTATCACCACGGATAGCTGAAAAATTATTGAAAGTGATGTTAAATACCATAACTCTAACTAACCTTTCTTTATGAATTACCTACAGTGATCTAATCTTATTTAATGCTAACAAATTACATAGATTTAGTTATTATTGCTTAACATTCAGTGAGCAGTAATTCAGCTCTATATAAATATTCAGGACGAGAACAAGGCCAATAATATATAAACACAATATAGAAATGAGGTGGGGATGGTCCAACCAGTACAGGGACTTTTGACTCCCACTGGAAAAGGTAGGGATGGCAAATTTAGTCTTCTGTTGAGGCCAAAATGCTCATACTCTTTTTCGAAATCTATAAAGGAGGTCTTTAACGTGCAGGGGGTGTGGCACTCTCCAAAACAGTAACCCACTGTCTGGATTTCAGGATAATCTGACAGCCCCCACACCCCACCCATCAAGACGGCTCCCGATTGTCAATAATCGAATGATGTATATTGTGTGCATTCGGTTTGACAGAGTGGTATTTTCTGTTACCCGGAATATTACGTCGCAAACAACAAAGATAGGAAATCGTACGATAATGGAAAAATAATTATGAATCAATGATATATTAATATACATATCTAAGATATGTATATTAATATATCATCGATTCATAATTATTTTTCCCACACTGTCATCAATGTCTATCACAACTAAAGTTGTGAGTTCGAATCCCGTTTATGGTGAGGTGTACTCGATAGAAAATTATGTCACAGAGTTTGTCAGTTTTTTGCGACAGGTCGGTGGTTTTCTCCGGGTTTCCTCCACCAATAAAACTGACTACCAAGATATAACTGAAATATTGTTGAAAGTGGCGTTAAACACCATGGACCAAGCTTATACATAAGTGAGTGGGAAAATTTGGTTGGGTTTGATTTTATGGGTTCGAACTCACAACTGTAGTGGTGATAAGCACTGATTGCACAAATTGGACTACGAGTTCTGACTGCCACTGGAAAATTATGAAGATCTGTAGGGACCAAACATTTAAAGTTTTACAGAGAATAACATGCGTCTACTCTATTTCAAAATCCCTAAAAGACGTCCTAAACCCACAGGAAGCGTGACACGCTCAAAACATGATTATCTTTGGTTCACGATCATGCTTTCCATATTATAACTTAATTAATTACACCTTATATAAGAATCCTGTATTTTGATTGGTTAATAGCCGGTGTATTTTTCGTGTATTTTCATATTTAGGATTAATTTCGTTCATTTTTACCGCTGCCGGGGTATTTGCATGAGGATTTAACTTTTTTACCCTCGCTTGCATCAAACCGCCAAATTCATTCGGAATATTTCTTCTTTACCTTTATACGTAAAGTAACGTGATTAATCAAATTTGAAACCCGGAAGTGTTCCGAAGTAAAGGATTCAACTTTTTTTCCCTCTGCCGTGGTAATTTGCGAAAACGTATATCACTTTTTTTACCCTCACGTGCCGCAAACCGCCAAATTCATTCAGAATACTTCAACCACTGTCTAACAAAACAAATCGAATATTCGTGAAAACGACAAACTAAAGGTATTAACATTATTTATTTAGCCAGTGTTCTAAATAATATTCGGTGTAATTAAACAGATATATCATGTTTGGGAGGGGTATTTGCGAAAAATACCAGTCTCGAGACTAAATTTCCCTCGCCATTCGGCTAGGGAAATTGTTCGTCTCTCGACTGGTATTTTTCGCAAATACCCCTCCCAAACATGTTATATCTGTTCAAAATCCCATTGAAAGGGCATGCGCGCGCGCAGCCCCTACTAGTCAACTACTTGCAAACACGCTAGACAGCCATGTGGGTTGAAGTCCGATTACAGTCATCAATACTTAGCAGTTTAATTGTATGGTCGAATATTTTATTGGGGAATTTATACATTTAATGGATTTGTATTTTTAATTTAATTAAAACGTACATATCACATTTAGTGCGCACGACACGTTTCTGGAATAACCTTCAACTGGTAAGCTCAAAATCGAAAATTATGAACGCTATGTAGATATTTGCTTGGACGAGACACTTCACCGACAACGAATGATTGTGAAATATGCACCCTATTAAAGCATTGAAGTAACGGGATTGTTGCTTTAATCGGCTTTCAAATTGTGCATTTTTAAAAGAGGATCCCATTCTTAATGCAGCATATGAAAAATAACGTCTTCAGCAAAGCTATAAATAATTACTGTAAGAAATGATTTCACATACTTTGTAACAATGTAACAATGTAAAAAAACGTAGATATCTTAGTCAGTGATCATGATACGTTTCTATAATAACATACATTAGGTGCACCCGCATTCAAAATAAGGGAAGCCATATTACAAGCTAACAGTATTGGGAAACAAGTCAACCAAAGAGCCCAAAACAGGTTAGTCAATATTTGTTGAAAAAAAACCCCCGCAAAATAACCACATTCGCGATGTTTTGCTTCCATACCTACGCAGACATGTATAAAATATCGAAAACGATATTTAAAAACCGGATTTAAAATGAGTGTGTGAATGCAAATGTGATGTCAATTTCGATGTTTAAATTACAGACCATAAATCAGATATTCTTATTCCGAATGCAAAATGGAGTAGGTGTTCTACATCGAATTGTATCTGTATCTATTGCCATCTTTTGGATAATAAAATATGCTTATACGAATGGGGAAAAAAATGGCATCAGTGTGAACAGGACAGTAGCCTTTACTTACCATTGTATTAAAAATGTTCGCAAATGAAATATATATAATAACTTGCGCCCAAACTTTGTTTTTTGTCAAGTATCAGATGATAAACGAGGTACTTAATTGTCTTCTGTGTATATGTCAGGTCCATATTTTATGATTTTTGATGTAGGAAAACATAATGGCTAATTATAAGGTCACCTATATTATATATTTGAGTGGAGACAATCTTAGTTTTAATCATAATTACATTATTTAGTAACTGTAAATTTCAATAATGTATATATCATACAAGTCATGTCTGTACCACAACACTGAATACTGTAAGGGTGATATCATCGGGAACTGATGAAATTTCAAAGTCTATGTATTTACACTTGCACAACATTATGTCGGATTCAGGAGATTAGAACTATCACAACTAACTAATCTGGTGAGTGTTGTTATGGTGTTTAACGCCACTTTCAACAATATTATTCAGGGACGTAGCCAGAATAATGCAGAAGTATAGGCACAAGCTGTTTCGGAGAGGGGTCTGGGGCCGCTCAAGGGGTCCAAGACTCCCGGCTCCCGGAAGCTCACGAGGTATACAACAGAAATGGTGACATTTTTGATCATTTTGGAAGTGCTTTTAACAACATGAAACTCAGATTATTTTGTCCCTTTTTGACAATACCACTACAGACTAACTAGAACTTTAATGCCTTTGACTACCCAGACAGACCGCTCACGGACGGACGGATTGTCACGTTACTTTATACCATTCGAAACTTTAATGCCGTACGGGATAACAAAATACATATATGATAGAGGTCATTTTCTCAACTTTTACTCATCATGAATTATTCATTGTTTTTCACTTGTAGAAGTGTATAAAACGTCATCAATTGTCACATCCAAGTCGACTTGCCCATGTCTGTGTAGTGTGTTTATGCATAAGTTGGACAGTCATTCATCGCCAATAGTCGACCTTAAGTAGGATTTCGCGTCCAATTGCACTGAAAGATTTCTCGCTTGTTGGCGATGACACCGGCTTTGTCAGTAAGATACAGATGATGTTGTATATAGCCGGGTATAAGTCACGGTTTGTTGTCTGTAGAGTGTCGAGTAGTCTCTGGCTTATCATCTACAAGAGCCCACCTGATTTTCCAACGCCCAACCTCATCCACAAAATCTACTTTCCTTGGTAAATCTGTCTGATAGGCATTCTATCAATTATTTCAGCTGTTAGGTTTAAAAGGATTGCAGGGTTTAGATAAGATGCCCAAATTTTGAATAACCCCCATTGTTGCTTATTACTCTTCCACTAAATTAAATCATCCAAGAAGACGATGTCTATGGATATTTTCCAGTAGTCGGATGGGTTGTCTACATGATAATTTACTATGTACATTTATTTTATATATATTATAGATTTAATCATGGAATATATCTACATGTGAATTCCAGTAGGAAAGTGGAGCATTCAGTGATTTATGAAAAAATTGTCAAATTTATGTATAGGCACGTGTCTACTTGAGCCTAACGTAGCTACGCCCATGTTATTGTTATATCGTGGCGATCAGTTTTATTGGTGGAGGAGCCGGAGTACCTGGAGAATTTGAATTTTGGTGTTTACCGCCACTTTCAGCAATATTTCAGCTATACCATGGCGATCAGTTTTAGTGGTGGAGGAAGCCGGAGTACCCGGAGAGAACCACCGACCCTGGGCAAGCAACTGGTAAGCTCTATCACTTGCGGCTGCGAGTCGAGTGCACCCGTGTTTTTTTTGTAATTTACAAACCTGGGCGCGAACCCACGCCGTATTGGTGATAGGCTTGTATGAGTTGTTAGATCCAACGACCTAACTCATTGAGCCACCCGGGTCCGAGTACCTGGAGAAAATCACCGACCTGTCGCAAGTCACTGACAAACTTTATCACACAAAAACACCTCACCATGAGCGGTTTCTGTAAATTAAGCATTTGAAAGAAATATATTGGGGGGTAAATAGATGAAGTCATTGTTGTTTAACCCAAAATTGGCATTTTTCACATATATCATATGCACAAGTTGCATCCTCTTTAAATTAGACCTACATGCTTAATTGGATCTTTGTAGGACCAAGAATTTCCTGTGGTGGCCATGTTTATTAACGGATCAGCACTAAATGAGCAATCTTTACAGAGGACCTTTCAAGGATGCTTTCTACCAAATTTCTATTCATTTGGCCAAGCGGTTTCAGAGGATAAGAATTTTTAGAAATCAACTAATCAGAAACAAGAATTGTCTATGGCGGCCATGTTTGTTAATGAATCAGGACAAACTAAGCAATCTTCATAGATGCTTCTTACCAAGTTTCAGTTCATTTGGCAAAGGGGTTTTAGAGAAGTTTAAAATGTGAAAAATTAACGGACGTCACAGACGGATAGCAACAACTCACATTGCCTTTCAGCTAAAAACAAGTATTTATTGTTGTTGAATAAGGTATATGTTGTTCTTGGCAAATTATAAAGCACTTGAGGCGCCCGGGTGGCTCAATGAGTTAGGTCGTTGGATCTAACAGCTCATACAAGCCTATCACCAATACGCATGGGTTCGTGCCCAGCTTTGTAAATTACAAAGCTAGAGGTTCAGCTGAGCCTGTATCGCTCACCTGACATAAATAAACCCTCTTAAGAATGTCAGAATGTCTGCATGCCGACTACATCTAAGTTACTATTCAAATCCCATAGGGTTAAACAAAATTCTATGTTAAAACTATGTCTGCTCATGGTAACCATCTTGGATGGAGGTCGTGGTCACCGGACATAATTTTGGAAGTATACTACCGAAAGACCATCCATGCCATGTTTGCTTTAGATTGGCCGACTGGTTTCAGAGGAGAATACTTTTAAGTCCCATGTTAAAACTATGTCAGCCGACGACGGCCATTTTGGACCGAGATCGGAGTCACTGAACACAATTTTGGAAGTTGACCACCTAAGGACCATCGATGACATGTTTGCTATATTGGCATACTGGTTTCAGAGGAGAAGATTTTAAAACATTTTTTCCCATAGGGTCCTATGTTAAAACTATGTCCGCTGAAGGCGGCCATCTTGGATGGAGGTCAGGGTTACCGGACACAATTTTCAAAATTGACCACTTAAGGACCATCCATGCCATATTTCCTTTAAATTGGTTTTATACTGGTTTCAGAGGAGATTTTTAAACATATTTCCCATAGGGATGGGTCCTATGTTAAAACTATGTCCGCTGATGGTGGCCATCTTGGATGCAGGTCTGGATCACTGGATATAATTTTGAAAGTTGACCATTCATGCCATGTTTGCTTTGAATTGGCTTATTGGTTTCAGAGGAAAAAAAATTAAACATTTTTCCCATAGGGTCCTACATGTATGTTAAGACTATGTCCGCTGACGGCGGCCATCTTGGATAGAGGTCGGGGTCATAGGACAACACTTTGAAAGTTGACCACCTAAGGACCATTCATGCGATGTTTGCTTTAAATTGACTTACTGGTTTCAGAGAAGACGTTTTTTTCCATAGGATCCAATGTTAAACTAAGTCGAGTCATGGCAGCCATTTTGGATATGCGATCGGCACAAAAATAACAAACTTGGTAGAGGACCACCCAGTCATCATTTCTATAATGTTACAATTCCATCGGCTGAGTAGTTTCTGACAAGAAGATTTTCAAAGTTTCAACCAATCAGAACACATTATTGGCCCTGGAAGCCATGTTGAATTTCCGATCTGCACCAAAATAACACATCTGGTAGAGGACCTCCTCTGCCAAGTTTGGTCCAAATCTGTTTACTGGTTTCAAAGAAGATGAAAATATGAAAAGTTTACAGATGCGGACGCCGATGACGACGGACACAAAGTGATGACAAAAGCTCACATGGCCCTTTGGGTGAGCTAAAAAGGTTGCACTCGACTCGCAAGTGATAAAAATTACCAGTTGCTTGCCCTGGGTCGGTGGTTCTCTCGGGGTAATCAACCACTAAAACTGGTCGCCATGATATAGCTGAAAGTGGCGTTAAAACACAAAAAAATCAATCAATCAATCAAATATAAAGTACTTGTTATTGAATAATAAAGTATTATGTTGCTGCAGTTGTATAAAGTATTTATTAATATTACTGAATAAAGTGTTTGTTGTTATTGGTAAATAATAAGGTACTTCTTAAATAATAAAGTATTTATTGTTGTTGAATAACAAAGCATGTGTAGCTGAATAATAAAGTATCTGTTGTTGCTGTTGGGTAATAAAGCATGTGTAGTTGCATATTAAACTATGTGTTGTTGAATAATTAAATATTTGTTGTATTTGATATCACATATGAAAAGTGCAAGTATTTTGAGATTGAAAAATTATGTCCTTCGTAACACATCCCATTAAAATGAAATTTCAAAGATGTGGTGATCATATGTAGGATTTACCACTACCTATGCAATCAGTGCCAGTATCACCACTAACATTGTGAGTTTGAATTCCGCTCAGACAATGTGCACTAGCTAAAACATTATGTGATGAAGTTTGTCAGTGACTTGCTGCAGGTCTGTGGTTTTCTCCTGGCACCAATAAAACTGACCACCGCAATATAACTAAAATATTGTTGAAAGTGGCATTAAACACCATAACCCTCAAAGGGGTTCCATTTTTAACATATAGTGATTTCAGTGGCACATCTAAGATTATCAACAATTAGAAAAAGAATGTTTAGACAGTGATGGTCAACAAGTCCACCAATATCAACAAAACGAACAATCACCTCTCACCATAACTCACTGAACACGAAAAAGGGGGACCACGACATATGACCTTGGAAATCAAACATTGAACAAATTAGAGAATCACGGTATTGTATTTGAAGTGTTGCCACCGTAAATCGTCAGTTTGACTGTTGCAAATTGAGTTTACAATGTATCTGGTGACATGTATATTTTTGTAGTGCAGCCAGGTAAACAGATATTTGTGAAGGTAAAACTGATGATTCTAGACGGCAACACTTCAAATACAAAAAGGTTATTACCGTTCTAATGGACATTTTCCAAACAACAACATTTTTTTTACAATTGATCACCTGTTATTAATCAATTTCATTGCGCCTTTTCACATAGCGCTTCCGCCAAAATAGTTCCACATTAAAAAATCTTTTGGATAAGAAATCAAACAGTTTATAAAATATTCAATGATCTATTATGTAATCATAACTGAAAATACATGTTTGTATCAACTATAACATTTTATTTTGGTTATATAATAATCTTAATAACAAATTTAATGTATGTCACTTCAAATTAATATTTTAAAGGGGCATTAGCTACGATTTTGACCAAACAAATTATATGCTTTGGAAATTGGTAAATAGCTTTAAAACCATGAAATAAAGGTAAATATTTCACATTAAACAGCTTATCGAACCACTTTCCGCCTTTTGAGAACGAAAATTACCATCAATTACTTATTTGCTTGCAAAGGAAATCCGCAGGCGTAGATGGGGGTCATTAACTATATTTGCTCTTAATAAATCTGCTCCCAGTGAACTACACTGGTGTCTTAGTCTAGTATGTATTATATTACATTTCCTACTTCCTTACAAATAGTAATTAGAAACCTTAAACAAATTCGCCCTTAAAGTTTGTTTGAACTTTGAAGTATTTTGTATAGATTTAAAATTCGGATCCAATGAATTCCATGAACGTATAGAAGATGGAAAAAACGATTTGGAAAATGTTTCTAAACGACATCTTGGTACCCTATTATATAGTATATTGTAAAGAATTTCTCAGATTATAATTGTTAGCAACTAAATATTCATTTAGACTGTCCTGTAAATATTCAGGAGCTATATTGTTATGTATTTTATGAAATAAAGTAAGTTTTCGACGCTTCCGTCTACAACTTTAAGTCTCCCAACCGGTTTCAAAGTATAAAGATTCCTTGCTTGCAAATTTTGGCAATCCAGTAATTATCCTAGCAGCTTCAAATTGAAGCTGTTCCAATTTATCTTCATCTCTTGAACAACACCCATCCCATAACTCACATGCATACTCTAGTAATGGTAAAATATAAGTTACATATATTTTATTTAAATTATTCCTGTTTAATATGAACTTTAATTTTCTAAGAACAAATATTTGTTTATTCGCCCTTTGGCATATATTATTTATATGTTCTGCCCACTTGCTATTGCTAGATATGGTGACTCCTAAATGTTTATGATTGTCTACCTGATTTAAGTTTTCAGAATTCAATTTTAAATTTATTGGATTTATATTTTAAAGTCAATACTACTGTTCTACAGGCAGTCTATATATCTATCAGGATAATTCCCTACACATAAGCAACTATTATTTTATTTCATTGAAGGAAATAAGTCTTTCTAAATAATTTTACTCATTTTTAAGTACATGCACATGTTGTATACTGACGATGGAAAGCTGAGGAAATGAAGTAGTTTGACAACAGACGACAAATTAAGCACATTTAATATCCTCACTTTTGAACAATATCCTCAAATCTTCTATCGGCAGCACCAGATCTCTACCCTTTGGCATGTTAGTTTACATTGACAACTGCATGATCTCCGGTGCATTTTAAAAAAGGGACGCAACTTTAAAACCTCAAGCAATCATTATCATGTTAATGGGTTAATGGTGAATTTCTTTAATGCAGTCGCAGATTAATGCATGACATGAACACATGACCATGTCCACACCAATGAAAAAGTCGATTTTAGTACTGATATGAAATAATTAAACATATAAACATACATATCTAATTTAGTGCACACAACATCTATTTAGAATAACGTTCACCGGGTACGTCATGTATAACACGCAAAATCAGAAGATTAGAAAGCAAAATAATTTAAGTCTTTGTGATCAAGAACACCAAAGAGCCTAAACAGAATATCCAAAATCAGTTAAAGTTACATCTGTCTGAGGAAGGAAAAATATATACATTTTTAATAATAATCACATTGCTGTTGGCATATACATTTTTTGTACATTTTGCATTTATATAAATGGTAAGGGTTGTGGTGTTTATCACCACTTTCAACAATATTTCAGCTACACAGCTGGCAGTGAGTTTATTGGTGGAGGAAACTGGAGTACTTGGAGAAAACCACAGACCTGCATTCAGTCACTAACAAACATTATCATATAGTGTTGTATCAAGAACACCTCTCCATGAGCGGTATTCGAACTCATAACTTTAGTGGTGATAGGCACTAATTGCATAGGTAGTTGTAAATCCAACTACCATATGATCATGGCCACAACAGCACTTCATTTATATAAACAAAAACATCAGACAAATATATATATATATATAAATATATAAAGCAAAATAAGCAGTGTACTGTATCATATAGCTTAATCATCTTCATGTAAAAATACTTCCATGTCTTCTTCTGGTCTTGGTCGGAACCCTTCAATGAAATCCATAATTATACCAGGTGTGTGTTTATCAAATCCAACAACATCTAGAGTATTATTATCCACCGGCGCAGCTATCGTGTACTTATTGCTCGTCATGGAGACGACGACGAGGCAGTAATTTGGAACAGACATGTACTGGGAGTATCGCTGTAAGGCCTCTGCCGGGTGAATACTCCCACAACTCGTTAAGGAATCTGTGAAAACAATAATTACTTCATATCTGTGTCTTTCAGCAGCGGCCCATATGAAAGGCGTAGCTAAATCTTGTCTGATATATGTTGTACCGGTTTTACCATTAATCTGAAATATTTTCTTCTCAATAGTAGACAAATTATCATCTCTATTAATCTGTGCCATATAAGCCTCTTCAATACTGTTTGTAAAAAGAATAACGTCCACGTTTTCCATTTCAACTGTAGACAACACCATTGCAGCTGCTGCTTCACTTGCCTTTAATGAGGATCCACATGTAAGTTTCTGCATATCTTCTCCAGTAGAAATTGCTATTAAGCACTTCTTCTCCAATGGCAGTAGAATCTTTGTATTTCTAACAAAAGCATCTTTTAGAGCTTTGCTGATTCTCGAATTCACTGGCCATACTAATCCACCTTTCAGGCCCCTTCCTTCACTGTACTGCTTGTCCGCTATCAAAAGTGCTAATGGGTGAATCTTCGCTCTTGCAAGAGCTATGTCGTCTTCAAGCTTTTTTTCAACAATGCTTACCCAGAAATCGTTTGAAGCATGCATTCCTAATTGGGACAGTTTTCCTAGATTTCGGATCATCGCTCCCATAGGCATCTGACGGCAAAGTGCCATCCAAACGTTCAAACTATTTTTCAAGAATACAGTCGGAATATGTTCCCATGATAACTGGTTTAAAGCTATCAGTTCAACAAGTCTTTCCTCTTCCAACATTGATGTGCATTGTTTTGCTTGCTCGGCTGCATGTAGAAAGTTTGCCACTTTTCTGGATTCTTCATCATCAGCTGCTTCCATTGATTTTCCTAAGACATACTGTAAGATTATCTTGATCGATTTATTTCTGGTTCTTATATGAGCAAGACGAATTATGTCCCTGTGGCTAAATCCACATCGACGTTTATATTTAGTTACCAGGTATGCTAATTTTTCTGGATCTTTATTATTTGTATTGGAGTAAGAGAAGCCTTCATACCATTTATTAATCGCCCTCCGATGTGCCCTACCCCAACCAGTTTCATTTGTACTCATTTCCTCACAAAATTTGATAAACTGAAACAGATGGGTTGGAATACGACAGACATCACCAAGTACATTGTAAGCTGCTTGCTTTGTTCCTGGACTGTTCGAACGTGCGCATACAGCCAAGGCATATAATACTGGACCTTGCTTACAAGCTCTTCCCTGTATACTTATATCTTTAATACATTCCACAACCTCATCTCCCCTACCACACTGAATAAGTCTGCAAAGATAAAAAAACCAGGAAATGTGTTTGTACCAACAAAAATACTACAGCTACATAACAAATAATGGCTTCATTTATGATGGTGGATTTCTTAGGGTATTCTGGTGTACCTGTCCTCTACCAATAAAACTAACCGCCACGATATAACTGAAATATTGTTGAAAGTGGCATTAATTACCATAACCCTCCCCCTCTTTTATTACTATTTTCATCAAAACTCTAAAATATCCATACTTTATATATATATATATGATATAGGACCTACGGAAGTGACGACATCTGCATGGTCTTTCTAAACGAGCAATAACATGCCATGGTGGATATTCTGAATGGTAATGGACATAATGGTAAAGCGGGAGAGTCTGGGTAAAAAAGTTCAGGAACTGTTGTTGGTGGAGAAAACCACCGACCTGTCGCAAGTCACCGACAAACTTTATCACAAAATGTTGTACAACTCGCCCTGATTGAGATTCGAACTCAATGATAATAGGCACTGATTGCATAGGTAGTTGTAAATCCAACTACCATAAGATCACAGCCATGACGGCCACATGGGTGGATGAAAACCAATGTTATTAAAAAAAATATAGAACGTGAATAAATGATAGTGGTAACTTTTAATTTATGTTAAAAATTGATGTTGAATTTGTTTAAAAAAACAACAACAACCTTGACTTAGAGTATACGGCTTATATCATATTTATCTTATTTTTCACTTAGAATTATGTTTTCACCATGAAATGGTATTGTCAATTTTATTTAATGCTCATATACACCTAATTTGGTTATCCCTACTATATATAATATGCATACAATCGAAACATTTGTACAAATGTACATGTGTCTCTTGGTACATTTTGTATAACCCCGTTGAAAAATACCATGTCAATCAGGGTCAACATTTCTAGAAATTGCACAGGGCCTAAGGGGTGACACCTAATGCAGAGGTGCCAATCGCTAAACTTCCTTGTCCCATATATATAAATTGTTGATCAATACAGGTCTGATTAACTAGGAGATTACAGCCATATTGGAAATTTGTTGATGAAGATGAGACATGGAAAAATATCAGATTTCTCGAAATTAGAGAAAGTATAATTAAGGATTGATCACAATTTTTGTTTGGTTCATGAAGAAATAACGTCAATCAGGTTGTACACACTGTGTAAACCGTGTAACGGGTTACACAAGGGTGTGTACAACCTGATTGAGATTATTTCGAATGAACTGAACAAATAATTTCGATCAATCCTTATAAATTAATTCACTTTTTTATGATATTGAAAAATATATTTATTTTTTTCAAAATAAGGCAAATAATCAGAAATATATTTAAATAACCCCGAAGGTGCCTCATTTAAAAAAAATCGCCTGATGACAACGGCATGTGACGCCTTGGGAACGACGTCTATTTTCAGATTCAGTACATACGAAAATAACCTCAAATTTTTAAACCAATCAAAACACGTATTTAATGACATGTGACTCTAACATTAATTTATTCTTATTTAGCAAGTAATAATCTTTACACTTAAATCAATTAAATGTATGATTATTGATCTAGTAAGCTGTATAACTATTTTGTGTGATTGCCATCCTATACATACATTTCAAAAATAATCATCCCTAAAAACCCAATGTTGTTTATTTGGATTTTTTGCACAGTACTACTGCCAGTCTGGTAGTGCACACTGCATAATTAATTATTCTATTTTTGAAGTCTAAATAAGACATGTTAGTTTTTGAAATTTGAATTGTTTTAAGATGTTTTTCTTCAATTTGTTGCTTACTTTACTCCACATTGAAATGAGAAAAGGCAATTAGAATCAAAATAAAACAGCAAGTGAATGAAAATAAATTAATGAAAAGTTATGTTTAATAACCTTCTTCAAACAGCAAATTTGAAGAAAAAAAAATGCTAATAGGCTTTTATAATCTATGTAAAAGCTTTATTATTTTTTTTAATTTTTTTTTTGTCATTATTACAAGCAGAACTGAGTTTTTGATGGAAAAGAATGGCTTTCTTCCTTATTATGATTTTTTATTTTAATTGGTATAATATAGTACAAATGTACATGTGATGTATACCATGATACAGTAATTATAGAATTACAATTTATGATTATGGTTACATTTACAGACAATTTATGACTGAACATTTCTTACTTTATTAGTGTATGCTATGTTACACATTGGTTTTTTTTAAATATACATGGTCTAAGTGATCACAAAAGGGAAGATGATGACTTTCAATCATATGTAAATAGTTATGATATTGTTGCATTTGCTGAAACTTTGAATGACTCACCAGGAAACCTCCCTGAACTTACATCCCCATTTTTTACAAAACCAACTAAAAGAAAAAGGCATTGGAGATTGTCTGGAGGGATAGCTGTTTATTGCAAACATAGTATCAGAAGAGGGGTGACTGAAGTACAAAAATTCAACTTCTCTGTATGATTTAAACTTGATAAAACTCTTCTCGGATTATCAAAAACAACTTGTTTAGGTATATGTTATATTAAACCTTACTCAACAAAAGAGAAATTCTGAGTTTATATTCACTAAACTACAGAGCGAGATTCTCAAATTTAAGGAACAAGATGAACTTCTGATCTGCGGCGACTTTAATGCTCGAACCAGTGGGTTAAATATAGATTCTCCATCAGTTGCCCGTGGGTTACGGTATTTCTGCACTCAAGAGAGTTGAATTTAAAATTTTAATCACAACCCTTCAGGTGAGTGGTTAAAATTTGAAATTTAACTCTCGAGAGTGGAGAAATATCGTAACCCACATTGGCAACTGAAGGAGAATTTGTTTCTCCCATTATTTAACACAAACTTTATTTCAAAATTTGAAATTAATGGGTTTGAAATTAATGCGGGGAAAGACATGAGACATTTTAATCCTCTAGAGGATTACAGATATTTCCATCACTGGTTCAGCAGGGTTAACCGCCGTAATAATGGGAGAAATGATTATATTCAAAATGATGATGCAAATGACAATATTCATGAGACTGAGTCCCCTCTCCCCTCAGACTACCATACTGATATTCCTATTCATAGAGCACAATTAGATCAAGTCCATAATTTAATTACATGATAATTTATTAACTAACACATGTAGACTTTCAGTTAAGAATCCTAAATGGGAGATTCCTTGGTGATTATACTTTTTATATTTATATAATAATGGACAGAGCACAGTCGACTATATGTTAGCATCACAATTTATTTTTTATGATATACAGTCAAACTTGCCCTAACGGTAACTTGAAATAAACGGTCACCTCTCTTTTCCGGTCACTGCCAGGTCCCCCCGTGGATTTTTATGTAATAAATTAACTTAAATTAACGGTCATTTCCTTTACGCGGCCAACGGCCAGAAAAATATGTCCCAATAATGTTAAAATACCTATTTTAACGGTCACAAATATTTTTTTTGTCGCTTGCGGATAGCATTCGCGATTAACACAGTATTGATTTTTGCTACACGTGGAACTCCCGCGCTGAGGAAAAATGCCGAGAGATACGAATGATATCCGGTTATTGATCTGTTTGACACCTTTACAGGTAAATAATTAAGGTGTTGATGATTATACAACAATTATCCTCTGATTGACAGTTAATTGGGGATAAGGAAGTGTGTTTGTGGCAGACGCTTAGATGATTGAAAGTGTGATAGCGGCAACTAAAATAGTTATAAACCGTTGGCGTTGTGGAAACACTAGTCGGAGGACAACCTTTGATGTCGAGGAAAACTTCTTATTTCGATCAAACAATGAATTCATCTCGGATTGAGGTGTTATGGCTTGTTTGGGACCAAACCCGATGGAAGTATTATTTAAGGACTAAGTTCCAGGATGGAATT
>MJUT01006171.1:281977-301748 GCA_002080005.1 Gigantidas platifrons | reverse complement strand
TATAAACTGAGATGTGTCTTCCATGGGAGACATGACACCTGCATTTTATAAACTGAGATGTGTCTTCCATGAGAGACATGCCATCTGCATTCTATAAACTGAGACGTGTCTTCCATGGGAGACATGACACCTGCATTTTATAAACTGAGATGTGTCTTCCATGGGAGACTTGACACCTGCATTCTATAAACTGAGATGTGTCTTCCATGGGAGACATGACACCTGCATTCTATAAACTGAGACGTGTCTTCCATGGGAGACATGACACCTGCATTTTATAAACTGAGATGTGTCTTCCATGGGAGACTTGACACCTGCATTTTATAAACTGAGATGTGTCTTCCATGGGAGACATGACACCTGCATTCTATAAACCATATGTCACCAGCATTGTTTTCACTAGTAACTTAAAAATATTCTTAGGATGAGTTATGGATTAAAGATGTGTACCACTTTAAACCACCCTAAATATCTTTTGTTCCTTGAAAACCATAATCAATGTGGTAAACAAATAAATGACAGCTGTATGACTTTATATCTGGTAAAAAAAATGTGAGAGTATGGTTGGCTTCTGTCAAGTAACCTTTATAGAAAATGTGAACGTATGGCTGGCTTCTGTCAAGGGACCTTTAAGTAAAATGTGAAAGTATGGTTGGTTTCTGTCAAGTAACCTTTATAGAAAATGTGAAAGTATGGCTGGCTTCTGTCAAGTGACCTTTAAATAAAATGTGAAAGTATGGTTGGCTTCTGTCAAGGGACCTTTAAGTAAAATGTGAAAGTATGGTTGGTTTCTGTCAAGTGACCTTTATAGAAAATGTGAACCTATGGTTGGCTTCTGTCAAGTGACCATTAAATAAAATGTGAAAGTATGGCTGGCTTCTGTCAAGTGACCTTTAAATAAAATGTGAAAGTATGGTTGGTTTCTGTCAAGTGACCTTTAAAGAAAATGTGAAAGCATGGTTGGCTTCTGTCAAGTGATCTTTAAAGAAAATGTGAAAGCATGGTTGGCTTCTGTCAAGTGATCTTTAAAGAAAATGTGAAAGTATGGTTGGCTTCTGTCAATGGACCTTTAAGAAAATGTGAAAGCATGGTTGACTTCTGTCAAGTAACCTTTAAGAAAATGTGAAAGCATGGTTGACTTCTGTCAAGTGACATTTATAGAAAATGTGAAAGTATGGTTGGCTTTGGTCAAGTGACCTTTAAAGAAAATGTGAAAGTATGGCTGGCTTCTGTCAAGTGACCTTTAAGTAAAATGTGAAAGTATGGTTGGATTCTGTCAAGTGACCTTTAAAGAAAATGTGAAAGTATGGTTGGCTTCTGTCAAGTAACCTTTAAAGAAAATATGAAAGTATGGTTGGCTTCTGTCAAGTGACCTTTAAAGAAAATATGAAAGTATGGTTGGCTTCTGTCAAGTGATCTTTACAGAAAATGTGAAAGTATGGTTGGCTTCTGTCAAGTGACCTTTAAACAAAATGTGAAAGTATGGTTGGCTTCTGTCAAGTGAGCTTTAAACAAAATGTGAAAGTATGGTTGGCTTTTGTCAAGTGATCTTTAAAGAAAATGTGAAAGTATGGTTGGCTTCTGTCTAGTGACCTTTAAAGAAAATGTGAAAGCATAGTTGGCTTCTGTCAAGTGAGCTTTACAGAAAATGTGAAAGTATGGTTGGCTTCTGTCAAGTGAGCTTTATAGAAAATGTGAAAGTATGGTTGGCTTCTGTCAAGTGACCTTTAAAGAAAATGTGAATGTATGGTTGGCTTCTGTCATGTGAGCTTTACAGAAAATGTGAAAGTATGGTTGGCTTCTGTCAAGTGAGATTTACAGAAAATGTGAAAGTATGGTTGGCTTCTGTCAAGTGAGCTTTACAGAAAATGTGAAAGTATGGTTGGCTGCTGTCAAGTGAGCTTTACAGAAAATGTGAAAGTATGGTTGGCTTCTGTCAAGTGACCTTTACAGAAAATGTGAAAGTATGGTTGGCTTCTGTCAAGTGACCTTTACAGAAAATGTGAAAGTATGGTTGGCTTCTGTCAAGTGATCTTTACAGAACAACAGATTAGTGATGTATCATATTACAAATCCCTGTTTGGCTCTGTGAAGCCACTGAAATCAGTGTTCAAAATTTTAGTTCCTGTACCTGAGCACATCAGATTCTCTATTAGGTCTGTGATATAAACATATTTTTAGTCTGGTACCCTTCACTCTTCTCTCTATTTTTTACCTGAGCACATCAGATTCTCTGTTAGGTCCGTGATATAAACAAATTTTTAGTCTGGTACCCTTCACTCTTCTCTCTATTTTTTACCTGAGCACATCAGATTCTCTGTTAGGTCTGTGATATAAACAAACTTTTAGTCTGGTACCCTTCATTCTTCTCTCTATTTCTTACCTGAGCACATCAGATTCTCTGTTAGGTCCATGATATAAACATATTTTTAGTCTGGTACCCTTCACTCTATTTCTTACCTGAGCACATCAGATTCCCTATTAGGTCCGTGATATAAACAAACTTTTAGTCTGGTACCCTTCACTCTTCTTTCTATTTCTGTTTTCCATTGATGAATTACAGATGCTGGACAAATCACCAAAGTAGCTCTCGTTTTTATGATGTTTTTACCCACTAGAATAAATAAAACAAATAAACTTCTTTTAAATAAAAAGAGATTTGTAAGTAAATTTTTATATATCACAAAATCTGTTTAAATATGGCAAATTAAAGCAGTTTTGGGAGGGGAGGGGAGGAGAAAACACAAATTCCTACTAAAACTCAGACAAGCCATTCAAATGTTGATGTATTACAGAACCTGGATCGTATAAGTTTACAATACGCACGAAATGCAAACAAATGGAAAACACACACGAAACGAACGAAAAACGAACACACGCTTCACAGAAACGATACGAAAAACGCACGATACACGAATGAACGAATCATTGGAGCGTACATGTAACCATATATTATCCAATGACAAACGATCCTGGTTCTATAGAGGTACAACATAGTATCGTGTTATTATTTGAATGGCTTTTGTGCAAATTGACATGATTATATTTTATATGCAATTGATACTAAATGGATATATAAATGATAAATTAGTCGGTAAAGTAATAGGATAATACAATTTATATTAAACATTTTATATTATCAATGTGTTTAATAATTATATTTATGATTAAATTTTAAATCTCATATATTTGACCTCCAAATATGACTTTATATTATATAATTATTCAGAATTTATATTTATATAATTATTCGGATTCTGTATTGACAACCAGACATAGGTGTATCAGTTATTTTCCCGGTCAAGCTGTCCAAGAGGTGTGTGGCTTAAAAAGGTCATAAATAATATAATTGTTAATTGGAATCAAATTAAGAGTTGACATTTCACACCTGCAGTGCATGTATTTCCCAGGTGAAACTGCCAGAGGCATTTGTTTACATACATATAGATGATTTCTTGTTTATTTGTCCGTAGAGTAAATTATAGAAAATAAACAGCTGCGCCAAGAGCGCATGATACGCCCGTCGTAAAGACTTTCTTTCCCATAACTCTTGAATGAAAAATCTAAATTTCACCAACAGCTGCACCATAAACATGAATTGGAACATTTATACAATATTTATGTTGAAATAAAACACTATAATAGTTTGACATACCTTTTGTATTGACAAAAAAAAACAACAACTATACACATATATTGCAAACAAATCCAAATAATCTAATGGTCAGGATATGCCATCAATCGTTGAGTAGTAATGACTATCAATTCCAATAACAGTACGAAGTTTGAAGTGAATTGGTGAAGGGGTTCTCAATTTACAGTGCGACATACGAAAAATGGCCTACAATTTGATGAATAAAGTCCCACAACTCTGGAATGAAAAATTGAAAAGTATACAGACCGTAAGACTATCAATTCCAATATCTGTGCGCAGTTTGAAGTGAATTGGCCAAGGGTTTTTTAAGTTAGAGTGCGACATGTGAAACGGACGGACGGACAGACGGACATTGGTATACCATAATATGTCCCGTCTTAAAGACGGGCGCATAAAAATGTATTTATTAAATATGTTTTCCCTTAAAACAATAAATAAAATAGTCCAGTCTGGTAACATCGCACACCCTTTAACTTTGCGCATATGCCTGTTTGAATGCTTCCAATGGGTATATATTTTAATTGTGTTTATGAATAGTTAATGCAAAATTTATTTTGTTTTTAACTCGAAAAAAATTGGAATGTGTACATAAACTGACGAAAGATACACGAAACGAACGATACATGAAACGAACGTTACACGAAATGAATGATACACGAAATGAACGATACACAAAATGAACGATACACGAAACGAACGAACCAATTACACGAACGAAACGCAAACGAACGGAAAACGAAAATGATACGAAATATCTGTTAACTTAAACGATCCAGGGTCTGTAAACAATGTAGTGGTTTATGAATGAGTGAAGCTCCCAAAAAAACCCACCAAACAATAGTCTTATATTGGCACTACAGTGAGAATGTAATTAACCATCTCTTCTCTATGGCCATCCATAGATCATTGAATTAGAGTTCAAATCAAATACAAGGCAGTTTTAGTTTTTTAGGGCAATTCAGGGCTCACGTTGGAGGGCGATTCGGGTGAAGAAGTCGCCTTGTGAAGGTTGACTTCATTTTCTCATTGGTCAAAAGAGAAGCTAAAGTCGCCTTGTAATTTTGAAGAGTCGCCCTATGTCGCCGGTCTCGCATTTTCTCCGCTGGCACTTGTCAATTATTGAAATCTATCGTATCCGTTATTAAGTATTTTAAAAGTGATTTTCTTGGAAAGTAATCCGTTACGGTTTATAGAAACTTTAATTTCGTTCATTAGATCTTTTGTTTATTGTTTATATATGCCCGGCTTAAAAGAAAACTATTTGGATTTTTTTTTTCGTAAACAAACAACAATGGCACCATTTTGGTAAGGGGACGCAATGCGGTACTGTGCTACCGGACATAATGACCAAACTTTTTGTCCGCAGCTACTTTCAACAAAACAAACTTTTGATTTATTTTTTCTCATTTCTGACATAAAATCCTAGTTCTCACATCAAAAATGTTCATATATATGCGAAGATTGCAATTCAAATATCGTTGAAATGCACGTAGACGCTTCAGATTTTTATCCATCCGCATTGGTATTTTATACTCGACACCGGGTTAATATATATTACGATCTATCGAACAGACATGTGTTTTTAAAACGTTAATGCATATATTCAATTAAAAAATAAACTTGGAACTACAGAAGCTTTACTCCATTGTTGCAATCTGATTTGAGGTCTGGCAGATAATAATTACAGCCTTTAATTTCTTCAGTTTTTGACTGACTGTGGCAATGCAATTTACTTTTGTGCTATATTTTCATTCCCAAGCTAAATATAGTTGAACCATTGAGCAATTTGAAAGAGACATCATTCTTCTGCTGAAGATCACACAGATATGATCATGAGTTATTACAATTTGTGTGGTCACAATACAGAAAGTCTCCCCACTTCTCCCTGAAAGAGGTCACTTCTCTTTCTAATTTGAAAGTAGTGGGAGCCCTGGGACAATTCATGTTTTGTTATTTGTATTTATTTATATTTACACATACTGGTGTCCAACATGATTTCCATATCAAATGATGTTCGTGTCATTTAACAGTAATATGATGGATGCTACATGTGGAGCAGAAACAGCTTACCCTTCCAGAGCACCTGAGTTACACCCTGTCTATAGTGGACGTTTGTGTTGCTTGATCTTTAGTTTTCTGTGTAATGTTTTGAAGATCATTGTTTGTCCTTTTTCCTTTTGGCCATTGTAATTTCTGTCCTTTGATTACCCTTTTGGCATTTGTAATTTCTGTCCTTTGATTTACAACTTTTGATTACTCCTTTGGCCATTGTAATGTCTGTCCTTTGATTTACAGCTTTTGATTACCCTTTTGGCCATTGTAATTACTGTCCTTTGATTTACAGCTTTTGATTACCCTTTTAGCCATTGTAATTTCTGTCCTTTGATTTACAGCTTTTGATTACCCTTTTGGCCCAGTGATTGGGATTACCACGCGCCCCGCGCCATAGTCGCATTACCCGATGAAATGGCGCATTTCCACATAAAAACTCTGCGTCATATGCGCGCATTCGTTTTCTGATGAAGTCAGACGTACATACAGCCGAACCGTTCTGTCAAGACTGCACGGACATAGTCCCATTGAAAAAAAANATTTACCATTTGAGACACGATAAGTTATCTTAAAATCTGCAAAAGTAGTAACATTCAAAGTGTAGTGTTATCTAACAAGCACCAGATCTATATTTTGATGAGCCATCTTATGTCTAGACAGGTGATAAGATCATGACGGTTGTCATGTAAACAAACAAAAATGGCCGGAAGGCGACAAAGTAAATACGGTTTTGCAAACCGTATAAAAACTAATATATATGATAACCGCAAAGTACAACAACGAGCAACAACGGACTTGTAACACTTTCCCGGCGGGAAGTATCGGATACCGATCAGCATGTCACTTTCCCGTGTTTTTTTTGCTTTCCCCGGGAAACGGGAAAAGGGAATTTTCATGCATTGCACAGTGTTTATCATGCATATCAGATGGATATTTTTGTCCAGATCAAAGTTTAAGCCAAGAATTAAAACAAAGTGTTAAGTTCAAGCTCGTATGTCCTTCATCATATTTATTCAATTAGAAGGGTGTGAGTTATCAGATAGTTTATATATCTCCTCCACCCATGTATTAAAGTTTGTTAAATGTTTTTATTCTACATTATTTTTCACACTGGATTTTGGCACATAGTTCTGTCATTATGGCCCATTCATATCAAAAATGTCCCATTGACAAGGAAGGAAAGGGGGCCATAGTCCCATTGAAATTTTTTTAATCCCAATCACTGTTGGCCATTGTAATTTCTGTCCTTTGATTTACAGCTTTTGATTACCCTTTTGGCCATTGTAATGTCTGTCCTTTGATTTACAGCTTTTGATTACCCTTTTGGCATTTGTAATTTCTGTCCTTTGATTTACAACTTTTGATTACTCCTTTGGCCATTGTAATTACTGTCCTTTGATTTACAGCTTTTGATTACCCTTTTAGCCATTGTAATTTCTGTCCTTCGATTTACAGCTTTTGATTACCCTTTTGGCCATTGTAATTTCTGTCCTTTGATTTACAGCTTTTGATTACCCTTTTGGCCATTGTAATGCCTGTCCTTTGATTTACAGCTTTTGATGACCCTTTTAGCCATTGTAATTTCTGTCCTTTGATTTACAGCTTTTGATTACCCTTTTGGCCATTGTAATTTCTGTCCTTTGATTTACAGCTTTTGATTACCCTTTTGGCCATTGTAATTTCTGTCCTTTGATTTACAGCTTTTGATTACCCTTATGACATCTTCAAACTTTTCTCATAAAATATTCCTATAAAGTTTCTGTTCTAATGGTACGAATAGTATTAAATTATCATTAAATTTCTTTCAAATCAGAAACTATTTGATGGATTATCTAATATACCTGACATTAAAGTTAAATAATACTGAATGACAGGACAAAAAAATTAGAAAACTATAATGATAAACATCCACATACAATTTCTGAAAAATTTGAA
This sequence comes from Gigantidas platifrons, assembly GCA_002080005.1. Taxonomy (NCBI): domain Eukaryota; kingdom Metazoa; phylum Mollusca; class Bivalvia; order Mytilida; family Modiolidae; genus Gigantidas; species Gigantidas platifrons. Next base: position 294,106 of record MJUT01006171.1, on the reverse strand, counting down.
ATAAAGACACCAAGTGTTCTGAGTGAAATTGAAATGTAAAAAGCTAACTAAAGAGCTAAAGAATTTCACTCCTGTATATTAATACAGGTTTATTTTAACTATATCTTCAGATTGTATAAGCCTATCACCAATACGGCGTGGGTTCACATCCGGCTTTGTAAATCACAAAAAGTGGTGCACGACTCTCAGCCGCAAGTGATTAAGTTTACCAGTTGCTTGTCCAGGGTCGGTGGTTCTTTCCGGGTATTCCGGCTTCTTCCACCACTAAAACTGGTCGCCATGATATAACTGAACTATTGCTGAAAGTGGAGTTAAACACAATAAATCTAAATCTAATCTAAATCAGATTGTATAATTTCACACTACATTATCCTTTCTGTATACTTAATTCCTAGCTACTTACATTTATCTAATTGTTTATCTCGACTCAGCCAAGCTTTTTTCTCTTCATCAGTGCCATTCTCTTTCATTTGTTTCTGCTTCAAGATCATTGATATCATTGTTAACGTTTTACCAAGGCCCATGTCATCAGCTGTTCATGGAGATTATACATACATTATTAACAGGATAGTGTCTGTAATTCTCAGTTATTTCATTCTGTCCTTTTTTTTGTAGTGAAACAAGAATTCAAACATCAAAAAGATGGAAAAAAAAAAATTAGTACATAATTATAAATCAGTTGAAAATTGTGCTATTTTCATTACTTGGCATGACAGCTAAATTCTCTGTTGTCTGCATACATGTAATTTGTTTATATCTCTTGATCTGAGAACCCAAAGTATGTTCTTTTGATCTGAGAACCCAAAGTATGTTCTTTTGATCTGAGAACCCAAAGTATGTTCTTTTGATCTGAGAACCAAAAGTATGTTCTTTTGATCTGAGAACCCAAAGTATGTTCTTTTGATCTGAGAACCCAAAGTATGTTCTTTTGATCTGAGAACCCAAATAATGTTCTTTTGATCTGAGAACTAAAAGAATGTTCTTTTGATCTGAGAACCCAAAGTTTGTTCTTTTGATTTGAGAACCCAGAAGTATGTTCTTTTGATCTGAAAACCCAAAGAATGTTATTTTGATCTGAGAACTAAAAGAATGTTCTTTTGATCTGAGAACCCAAAGTATGTTCTTCTGATCTGAGAACCCAAAGAATGATATTTTGATCTGAGAACCCAAATTTTGTTCTTTTGATCTGAGAACCCAAAGAATGTTCTTTTGATCTGAGAACCCACAGAATGTTCTTTTGATCTGAGATCCCACAGATTGTTCATTAACTCAACCAACAGCCGTGCTGGTGCCCTATGTTGATTCTAGCTTTATTATATTTTGACAAAACTTCTCTTCTCTTCCATTTTTTTTTTTTTAGCAAAATCCATCAAATGTCTTGTCCAACCGTTACAGTAGTTATTTCATCTGTTACCATTTCACATATCAATAACAACTGTACATCTGTGTGGTGGATGTCAAGTTGACATCTCATTAATATGGAGGAGATATTGCCGTGAAGAAGGAACAATTTTCAGGTGATACTTTCATGAAATAACTTGAGAAAAAATTGACTGTATATTTTCCAACTGATTTACTTTGTGCTTATAAATTTTGATGTCAAAATTTTAATAAAATCCAGTTACATGTATTACTATCCATGTCTGTTGGGAGATAAACCATTGTTTCATAAAAAAAATTCCAAAATTTATTGTCTGTAAATTTCTATGAAAAAGGCATTAATAAGAGTTTGAAGATATCAAAGTGGCAATCAGAATCTGTATGTCAAAGAAGAACATACAACACAATGGCTAAAGATGATTTGATTGATTTTTGGTGTTTTAACGCCACTTTCAACAATATTTCAGCTATATCATGGCGACCAGTTTTAGTGGTGGAGGAAGCCGGAGTACCCGGAGAGATTTGATTTGATTTGATTTGATTTTTGATGCTTAACGCCACTTTCAACAATATTTCAGCTATATCATGGCGACCAGTTTTAGTGGTGGAGGAAGCCGGAGTACCTGGAGAGAACCACCGACCATGGGCAAGCAACTGGTAAACTTTATCACTTGTGGCTGCGAGTCGAGTGCACCCTTTTTTGTAATTTACAAAGCCGGGCGCGAACCCACGCCGTATTGGTTATAGGCTTGTATGAGTTGTTAGATCCAGAAACCTAACTCATTGAGCCACCCAGGCCCCCAATGGCTAAAGAAAAAGTACAAAAGGACAAAGATTGATTAACAAAACATACATATAAAACTAAAGATCGAGTAACACCAACCCCACTAAAAGCTGGGGATGAACTCAGGTGCTCCAGAAGGGTCAGCAGTTCCTGCTCCACTAGTGACACCTGTCGTGTTATTCAAGTTACAAATCCGATGATAAGTCATGAATGAGGAAAGGACCAGGAAGTGTTTACGACAAGTGGAACAGAAACATGGTCATTTGTGACTCAGATATTCCAAAACGGACAACCAAGTCGTGGTGCCGACCAAAAAACTTTCAAAGTGATGACTTCAATTTAACTAAGAGGAACCCTTGGTTCAGTACCTTCCTTATTAGCAGCAACCCTCTATCAAGGAAATACTGATAGGAACCACAAGCTCTGGAATATCATATCAACTGAGAGATATATACTCCATATCTATGCAGATGCTGCTGGAATGTTGCTACATATGAATGGAAAGTTAACAATGGGAAAATTTAAATCGTCTCTAGGCCACTCCAAATTAAATACTTGTTCTTCGGACCCGCTCGCACCTTAAAATTCAGATTGAAAATGTCGACAAAAAATGTTTCCTCACCATTTCTTCAACATTCCCTCTTCATGTTTTGTGATTTTTAAACAATTTAAAATAAAAAAAAGTCGCTCGCTTATAAAATCATCTTGAATTCTTATTTAAAAACACAAAAATGAGGGGAAAAATGTTTAAAAAATAAAAAAAAAGTGTCGCTCGCTTGTTCAAGATTTTAGCGCCTCCAAAATTTCAATTTTCAGAAAAAAAAAATAATTAAAAAAATTTTGCTCGCCCGCTCCATTTTTTTAATGAAAAAATCTGAAGAACAAGTAATCAATTTGGAGTGGCCCTATAGTAAAGTTTCGTTCTTAACCACCCCTCACGGTCAATTTCGAGGTGTAGGTCAAGGTATGAAGCAGATGTATCTGTATCTGTGGTATCCTTTATTTCAAGCTCAATGGGATAGATGGATCAACGAAATCACCAAACCTAGAATTATTTAGTGAAAGGACATCATCTATATAGCGGAACGTGAAATGAAAGGATCAGGCTAGTTTCTTTTTGTTTTTCTTGAGAAGCCCCTGTATGAAGTCTGCATCATACGAATAAAGGTACAAGTCGGCGAGAAGAGGAGTACAGTTTGTGCCCATAGGTATGCCGACTGTCAGTTGAAAAACATGTCTACCAAAGATAACAAATATGTTGTCAAATCAAAAACTTGTGCATGTTGATGATATCAGTTTCAGAGAATTTTTTGGTAGAATCAGTGTTTTTTTTTTACAAAATAAGATCTGTCCCTTCCCAGTAGGAGTGTAACGATACATCATTTTTTTCACGATACGTATTGCGATATTTTAGACAAGTGACGATACGTATTGTAACATTTTGTATAACTTTGTGTGCGTTACCATTTTTTTTCCTTAAGAATTTGCCACATACGTCCGTGAAAATTAAAACTAATATTTGAAAAAAAACCACACAATATTTATGTAGCTAAACAAATTTTGATTTAGGAATAAAAAAGTTATTTTATTTCATTGATTTAAACAGTTTTTGGTCTAAAGAAGCACCCAGTCGTATCGTGTCATCAATATCATAAGGGGCACCCATTGTACCGTGTGGTCAATAAAATACTGTGATGTATCGTCATTCAGTATATCTTTACACTCCTACTTCCTAGCACAATGTATTTGCATCTACATTGGCCATTCTTATTTATGAAACACAGTTAGACCAACTCCCTTATTCATCCTTCAGCTTAGAGAGAGAAATAGTTGTGTAGAGGGTAGAAAAGTCAAATGTTTTAATGCTATTGCAGGAGGAGAGGGACCTAGATTGTATGTACTCCAACAGATCTTTGGAGTTCTTCAGAATCCACATCTGATTCACACCACCCCTAGAGTAGCTAGTGTCACAGTAACTCTGAAGCCCGGTTTTGACCGCCGATAGAATACATGTTAATAATTTGGAAAGAGGTTTCATGGAGTATTTCACAGACCCAGCAATATAGTGCTGTTTGAAAGGACACTTGTGTAATTTAGGAATCCAGTAGAGTGATGGTAGATCCAGTTCTTCATCTTTGGTTGAAATTCCAAAGGAATATAAAACAGACCTATGATTGTCCAGGATTTCCTCTTTCATAAGTGTTGTCAGGGTATATGTAGGGTTGCCAACTTAAGTGTCAATACTTAATTCCTTTATAAAGCAGTCTATGTAATGTGATTTACACACAAATACAATATTGTTAGGGGCCTTGTCAGCAGAGACAATAACATATTTGTCATGAAGGAGAGACAGGTGTTTAGCAACATTTGGATCTTTAAAGATTGATGTAGAGCAAGTGCTCATAGACCCACTGAATTTTTTAATTCTAATCTGTATGAGCGACCTCACACTCTTCCCCCATTAGAAAAGAGTATCTAAGTCCTCCTTTTCATGTTTTGCCCATTGTCTGGCATAATCCTCAACGGAATCCATAAGTATTTTAAAGTTATGTTTCCAGTTTATGGATTTAGGCTCATGATATTTAGGTTCTTTGGCGAACATCTCTCGTAGAGAGGTGTTATTGATAATTTTAAGGTCACCAGTTATAACGTGGCCAGACGGATTATATATGAATGGGGAACTTTCATTACCATCTCAGCACCAGGTTATTGACTTCTGGGATGCTCATACCTTTATTAACCATAAATATTTGAAAATCCATATGAATTCCAACTAGAGGCTCACATGAGTCTGTATCGCTCACCTGACATAACTAAGTCCTCTTAAGAATGTCTGCATGCCGAATACATCTAAGTTACTATTCAAATCCCATAGGGTTCTATGTTAAAACTATGTCTGCTCATGGCAGCCATCTTGGATGGAGGTAGTAGTCACCGGATACAATTTTAAAAGTATACTACCCAAGGTCCATCCATGCCATATTTGCTTTAAATTGGCTGACTGGTTTCAGAGGGAAGACTTTTAAACAATTTTCCCATAGGGTCCTATGTTAAAACTATGTCCGCTGACTGCGACAATCTTGGATGGAGGTCGGGCTCACAGGACTTAATTTTGAAAGTTGACCACCTAAGGACCATTCATGCCATGTTTGCTTTAAATTGACTTGCTGGTTTCAGAGGAGAAGACTTTTAAAAAAAAATTTCGTAGGTCCTATGTTAAAACTAAGTCGAGTCATGGTGGCCATCTTAAATTTCCGATCAGCAAACGATTCACAATTTAGTACAGGATCACCCAATGATCATTCCTGTAAAGTCACAATTCAATTGGCTTAGTGGTTTCTAACAAGAAGATTTTTAAAATTTCGACCAATCAGAACACATTATGGGCCCTGGCAGCCATGTAGGATTTCCGATCAGCGCCAAAAACAAAAATCTTGTATATGACCATCTAATGAACATTTCTGGCAAGTTTGGTTCAAATCTGTTTCGTGGTTTCAGAAAAAAAGATGAAAATGTGAAATTCCCATAGGGTCCAATGTTAAACTAAGTCGAGTCATGGTGGCCATCTTGGATATGCGATCGGCACAAAAATAACAAATTTAGTAGAGGACCATCTAGTCATCATTTCTGTAATGTTACAATTCCATCGGCTAAGTAGTTTCTGACAAGAAGATTTTCAAAGTTTCAACCAATCAGAACACATTATTGGCCCTGGCGGCCATGTTGGATTTCCGATCTGCACCAAATTAACAAATTTAGTAGAGGACCTCCCATTGAACATTTCTGCCAAATTTGGTCCAAATCAGTTCAGTGGTTTCAAAGAAGAAGAAGAAAGTATGAAAAGTTTACAGACGCGGACGACGACGACGACGGACGCAAAGTGATGACAAAAGCTCACATGATCCTTTGGGTCAGGTGAGCTAAAAATGGAAGAGCAAGAAATATACATAATGCCCATATTTAAAGCTTAATCCTGCTCAGGCTATACAAAATGCCAATATTTAAAGCTTAATCCTGCTCAGCAGAGATCACTTTGGGCCGCTCCATCCTGCCACAGTCGCGCTAAAATTTTATATGACCCATTAAAAAATTATGTGTGTGCCAGTAGGGCCCATTACCGTCACGTATAGCCCATACAATTGTACATCGTGTGCCGGTAGCCGGGATCTCCATACTTATTTTGTTTTGACTGGTTCTTAATTTTTGTTTCATCCTGCGAACGTAATCAGGCAAAAAAGTAAACCAGTCGTATAATCCTCCGATACTCTCTGTGTTTTTCATACTCAGGTTTCGATTATAACAAAAACTGTCGAATGACACCAAAATGCCTCCCAAAAAGGCAAGATTTGAAAAAAATCAACCGAAAATATCATTTTTCATGACAGTTTATACACGTGGTTAACATACGACAAAGATAAAAACAAAATGTACTGCAGTAAATGCATTAGCATTGGAGCAAACAATACTATGACAGCTGGTTGTGATAATTTTAAAACATCAACACTCACTAGGCATGCAGCTAATGCTGACCACCAAAAAGCCATCATAGCACCAAAAGAAAGATCCAATATCTCAACTTCTGTCAATAGGGTCTGTAACAAGGAAGAAAGTGCTATAACAGTTGCACTAAAAACTGTATATTTCCTTGTACAAGAAGGTATTGCTTTGTCAAAATACACTAATATGATGAAATTCTTGAAGGAGGTGGGAACACCAAATTTGGATTCTTTAAATGTAAACAAAAGAACAGACTACAGCTCATACAATACTGCAGTTGATTTATTGACTGCACTTTCAGATGTAATTGATGAAAATATTTTTTTAAAAAAACTCCATGAATCTCCAGTTCTCACAATTTTAACAGATGAGAGTACAGACTTTATTGTTCATCACAAACTGTGTATAAGTGCCCGTGTTGTATATATGCCATGTTGAGATGAGAATGTTATGACTCTTTCATTCTGATTTTGGAAATAAGGTTCTAAATTACAAGGTTTATTGCCTCTAGAATTGCTTAAATTGCTGAAAATCGTTTTGGGGCCGGGCGGCCCCCATACCTGGCCTAATGGCCCATTACTTTTAATAATGATGGGCCTTCGGCTCATCATCTTCAAAAGCTAGGGTGATCTCCGCTCAGGCTATACAAAATGCCCATATTTAAAGCTTAATCCTGCTCAGGATATACAAAATGCTCATATTTAAAGCTTAATCCTGCTCAGGCTATACAAAATGCCCATATTTAAAGCTTAATCCTGCTCAGACTATACAAAATGCCAATATTTAAAGCTTAATCCTGCTCAGGCTATACAAAATGCCAATATTTAAAGCTTAATCCTGCTCAGGCTATACAAAATGCCCATATTTAAAGCTTAATCCTGCTCAGACTATACAAAATGCCAATATTTAAAGCTTAATCCTGCTCAGGCTAAACAAAATGCCAATATTTAAAGCTTAATCCTGCTCAGGCTATACAAAATGCCAATATTTAAAGCTTAATCCTGCTCAGGCTAAACAAAATGCCAATATTTAAAGCTTAATCCTGCTCAGACTATACAAAATGCCAATATTTAAAGCTTAATCCTGCTCAGGCTATACAAAATGCCAATATTTAAAGCTTAAACCTGCTCAGACTAAATAAAATGCCCATATTTAAAGCTTAATCCTGCTCAGACTATACAAAATACCAATATTTAAAGCTTAATCCTGCTCAGACTATACAAAATGCCCATATTTCAGAGATGCAGCTAATCATCGGCCCTGTCGGACCTAGGGGGCAGAATTTTAGAGGGTCCGGCAAATGACGTCTTTGTGTCAGACCTAATGACAGGCAAACATTTTTACTGCTTGAGGCTATCAAAAATTAAATTTCTGTCGGTCCTGGTTACCTCTTAGACCCCTAAGTGAAGGATCTTTGATTATCGTTAATAAAGTAAAAAGTCGTAAACAAATCGGTAAAAATTTCTGTTCCTTTCTGTTTATGCTAAACTTTGGGAACCAGTTCCCATTCCGGATTTTATTTCGTATCCTATCGGTAATCATTGTAAATTGTAATTTGATCATTTCCATTATGGCTGCATGGCCAATTAATTTACGACGGGGTCTAAATCTGGAAAAAAGAAGCAGCCACTTACCTATCGATTTATCTACAGAGAATAAAAAAGCCAAAAAGTCGGCATATGAGAAGGAGAGGCGACTGGGGCGGTCCTTTAATCGAAATACTCATTAGAGGAATAATAAAATCTTATAATAATGAAGTATTGATTATTTGATGTTGCAGGGCTATCTAAATTGAATGTGGTCTCAGTCACTAACCCCCCCCCCCCCCCTTTTTGGCAATATCCTTAATCTGATTCTGGTCGTAGTAGTCGTTAACTGTGTCAAGGCTTTAACAGACTTGCTTACCCCTATTTGTGAAAAACAGTAAGGTGCTTGAATAAAAATAGTAAGGCTCTTTTTTTTGGTCACAAAATGCAATTTTAAGCACAGAAACTACACATATTATGAATGGCACATGATATAACCTCATAATGTTAACATTTTAAATCAACTTTGGGTTTATTATCAAAATTTTGAGACAATGTTCGTTTTGACATAATTTTTTTCATCACCGGAAATGCCGATACGATCTATAATATACGGAACTGCAATGAGCAATGAAATGACAGACCGGAACCGAAAACTTTCCGGAAATACCGCAAATTTGCCTAATCGTAAGGAAATTGACAACAATCGTCAGGGCGTAAGATAGCCCAAAAAATCGTGAGCCTTACGCCAAAATCGTAAGGGTAGGCAAGTCTGTTTTAAGATTGTTCCTTTAAAAAATCATACTGTATTGAAAGGGAAATATTAAAAAATTTCTAAAAAAAAAAAAAAAAGTAGGTCTGGCAAAACTCTCTTACTTGCAGGACCCAATGTCCGACAGGAAAAAAAAAATTATCTGCAACTCTGATATCTAAAGCTTAATCCTGCTCAGGCTATACAAAATGCCAATATTTAAAGCTTAATCCTGCTCAGACTATACAAAATGCCCATATTTAAAGCTTAATCCTGCTCAGGCTATACAAAATGCCCATATTTAAAGCTTAATCCTGCTCAGGCTATACAAAATGCCCATATTTAAAGCTTAATCCTGCTCAGACTATACAAAATGCCAATATTTAAAGCTTAATCCTGCTCAGACTATACAAAATACCCATAGTTAAAGCTTAATCCTGCTCAGGCTATTTATAATACAATTAATATTTATGTCACTTCCAACACCAAATAATCAGCCAAAACATAATTACCCAGAATTCCTCCAGCTGGTTGTTGCCTTTCTCTCCATGACAACCAAGCTAGTGCCTGTCTTTGGTGAATCATTAAAGGAACATTAAGTCCATCTGGATCTTCCAGTTCACTTGTGTCATCAGGACAAGTTTCTAATTGTCTGGAATTATGACATAAATATCATTTATAATTTCTGTTCAATATAAAACACAATAAACAGCTGCGCCAAGAGCGTCAACATTCATACAATATTTGTAAAGACTTTCTTTCCCATAACTCTGGAATGAAAAATCGAAATTTCACCAAAAAGTATACAGACCGTAAGACTATCAATTCCAATAAATGTGTGAAGTTTGAAGTGAATTGGCAAAGAGGTTCTTAATTTACAGTGCGACATACGAAAAATTGCCTTAAAATCGCATACAATTTGATTAATAAAGTCCCATAACTCTGGATTGAAAATTCGAAATTTCACCATAAAATATACAGACCGTAAGACCATCATTTCCAATAACTCTATGAAATTTGAAGTGAATTGGCCAAGGGGGTTCTTAAGTCAGAGCGTGACATGTGAAATGGACGGATGGACGGACGGACAGTCGAACGTTGGTATACAATAATACGTCCCGTCTTAAAGACGGTCCTATAAAAACACATTCATAAGTGATTTGGTACTTGATAATAAGAAAATTAGCTATATAGTAGACAAGACTAATTATATCATCATTTCAAGAAAACGAGGTCATGTTAACATGATTTTTTGTGTTTTAAATGCAGATTTTTGAAAAATCATTCATCAATCGCTGTTACTGTCCAAATGTCCAACTGTTGTTTTACATATTTGGGGCGGGGGCTTGTATGGCCAATCCTGCATTTCACTTTCTACCCTTATATTTTCATTAACCATTTTATGTGTTAAGAGTTTTTATAGTATCTGAGTTAATCATTATATCCTCACATACAGTAGTTCTCCTTTAATAAGACCACTCTCACTAAAGGTCACCCCCTTTTATAAGACCACTTTCATTAAAGGTCACCCCCTTTTATAAGACCACTCTCACTAAAGGCCACCCTTTTATAAGACCACTCTCACTAAAGGTCATCCCCTTTTATAAGACCACTCTCACTAAAGGCCATCCCCTTTTACAAGACCACTATCACTAAAGGCCACCCCTTTTATAAGACCACTCTCACTAAAGGTCACCCTTTTATAAGACCACTCTCACTAAAGACTACCCCTTTTATAAGACCACTCTCACTAAAGGTCACCCTTTTATAAGCCCACTCTCACTAAAGGTCATGCCCTTTTATAAGACCACTCTCACTAAAGGCCACCCCTTTTATAAGACCACTCTCACTAAAGGCCACCCTTTTATAAGACCACTCTCACTAAAGGTCATCCCCTTTTATTAGACCACTCTCACTAAAGGCCATCCCCTATTATTAGACCACTCTCACTAAAGGCCACCCTTTTACAAGACCACTCTCACTAAAGGTCATCCCCTTTTATAAGACCACTCTCACTAAAGGTCACCCTTTTATAAGACCACTCTCACTAAAGGTCACCCTATTATAAGACCACTCTCACTAAAGGTCATCCCCTTTTATAAGACCACTCTTACTAAAGGCCACCCCTTTTATAAGACCACTCTCACTAAAGGCCACCTTTTTATAAGACCACTCTCACTAAAGGTCATCCCCTTTTATAAGACCACTCTCACTAAAGGCCATCCCCTTTTATTAGACCACTCTCACTAAAGGCCATCCCCTATTATTAGACCACTCTCACTAAAGGCCACCCTTTTACAAGACCACTCTCACTAAAGGTCATCCCCTTTTATAAGACCACTCTCACTAAAGGTCACCCTTTTATAAGACCACTCTCACTAAAGGTCATCCCCTTTTATAAGACCACTCTCACTAAAGGCCACCCCCTTTTATAAGACCACTCTCATTAAAGGCCACCCCTTTAATAAGACCACTCTCACTAAAGGTCACCCTTTTATAAGACCACTCTCACTAAAGGCCACCCCTTTTATAAGACCACTCTCATTAAAGGCCACCCCTTTAATAAGACCACTCTCACTAAAGGCCACCCTTTTATAAGACCACTCTCACTAAAGGTCATCCCCTTTTATAAGACCACTCTTTATAAGACCAGTCTCACTAAAGGTCATCCCCTTTTATAAGACCACTCTCACTAAAGGTCACCCTTTTATAAGACCACTCTCACTAAAGGCCATCCCCTTTTATTAGACCACTCTCACGAAAGGTCATCCCCTTTTATAAGACCACTCTCACTAAAAGCCACCCTTTTATAAGAACACTCTCACTAAATAAAGGTCACCCTTTTATAAGACCACTCTCACTAAAGGTCACCCTTTTATAAGACCACTCTCACTAAAGGTCATCCCCTTTTATCAGTCCAGATTTCAGAAGCAGTGATATAGCAATATACATTGTACTACTAAATTGTTACCTTATGAGAGGCCACCCCTTTTATAAGAACACTTTTTTTTATTGCTGATGGCCTTATAAGATAGGTACTACTGTAATAGCTTACTTGTGAAGTTTATCTATAGCATCAGATGTTATACTTGTGACTTCTCTCATTCTCTGTGTTAGTCATTCTACTTACTTGTGAAGTTTATCTATAGCATCAGATGTTATACTTGTGACTTCTCTCATTCTCTATCTTA
>MJUT01006171.1:249569-260963 GCA_002080005.1 Gigantidas platifrons | reverse complement strand
ATGTTGTATATCTCTTGTTTTATTGTTCATGTTGTATATCTCTTGTTTTATTGTTCATGTTGTATATCTCTTGTTTTATTGTTCATGTTGTATATCTCTTGTTTTATTGTTCATGTTGTACATCAGATAACGCTTTGAATGGTTGGATTTATAGCTGTATAGCATATTGATAATGATGCTATTATGATTTTGAAACAAAGAAAGATAATTGTATTCATCATTGCCCTTTTTATCCTTTCATGTACTTCTTTGCATACTTCTGTTTCAGGTTGATCATGGACATTGCTGTCTTGTTTTCTATATAGATAAGTATACTGTGTTGAAATTAAGTTACTGACTTTTTCCAATTTGATTTTGATTTTAGCTGTGTAAACAAGTAAAATGCTTAAGAAATTGTGCAAGGTAAATCAGTAAACAGCTTATGTCAAAGTCACAAGACTTCCTTGAAAACTTTGTCACCGGAAGACGACAATTTACAAATATCAAAGTTGATAGAAAATGAACATTTTAATTTTGCATGAACATCTAAGTTCGGGGCTATGGTGTTTAAGGTCACTTTCAACATTATTTCAGTAATATCATGGTGGTTAAATGTATTGGCAGAGGAAACTGGCGTACCCGGGGAAAATCACAGACCTGCCATAAGTCACTGACAAAGTTTATCACATAATGTTGTATCAAGTATACCTCACCATGAGCAGGATTCGAACTCACAACTTCAGACGTGATAGGCACCAATTGCATAGGTAGTTGAAAATCTTACATGTGTATACACATATTGTCTTTTCTTACATGTGTTTACACATATTGTGTTTTACTTACATGTGTTTACACATATTGTGTTTTCTTACATGTGTATACACATATTGTGTTTTTCTTACATGTGTATACACATATTGTATTTTTCTAACTTGTGTATACACATATTGTGTTTTTACTTACATGTGTATACACATATTGTGTTGTACTTACATGTGTATACACATATTGTAATTTTACTTACATGTGTTTACACATATTGTATTTTTACTTACATGTGTATACATATGTTGTATTTTTACTTACATGTGTATACACATATTGTGTTTTACTTACATGTGTATACACATGTTGTGTTTTACTTACATGTGTATACACATATTGTGTTTTTACTTATATGTGTATACACATATTGTGTTTTTACTTACATGTGTATACACATATTGTGTCTTTACTTACAAGTGTATACACATATTGTGTTTTTCTAACATGTGTATACACAAATAGTGTTTTTACTTACATGTGTATACACATCTTGTGTTTTTCTAACATGCGTATACACATATTGTGTTTTACTTACATGTGTATACACATATTGTGTTTTTCTTACATGTGTATACACATATTGTGTTTTTACTTACATATGTATACACATCTTGTGTTTTACTTACATGTGTATACACATATTGTATTCTTACTTACATGTGTATACACATATTGTGTCTTTACTTACAAGTGTATACACATATTGTTTTTCTTACTTGTGTATACACATACAGTCGACTCTCGTTATCTCGAATTCGATGCGACCATGGAAAAAATTTGAGTCAACCGTAGTTCGACTCAAGAGGAGCTATGAGAAAACCGGAAGTGTAGTTTGTTTAATGACGAAAGGGAGACAACTCGAGCGAAATTTTGAAGAGCTAACACCATCATCGCATGTCCCAATTCTCGGAACGATTTAAAACTTATTCGATGTTTTTGTTGCTGTTTTTTTTCTCTATTAAATTCTTTGAATCTTGTGGAACAACTGAAAACTTCTAGATATCTTTTTTGTGTGTATGATTATATTTTTCAGCTGATGCATTGTCATTAAACTTCACCCATCATGACATATTTTTCTTTGTGCAATATTTACAATAAATTGTGTGTTTTTATGATTCAATAAAATTTCCCCTTTTATTACAACTGTTAATTAAGAGTAACATTTTTTTCAAATCTCTCAAAATTGAGAAATTATACATCTTCTTTAATCAAAATTTATTTCCGACAATAGATAAAACGCTTCCGTTGTGTACTTTTCATAATCATTGATGTATGCCGACCCAAGCACACTTATAATGTTATGAATCCATAATTTTTTATTGTACACATCTAACTTGTGTCATAATACCAAGCCAATTCAAATATTACCACTAATTAATTTGACAGATTGTGAAATAAACATGTGAAATAGCCTAAGGTTAAAATGTCAAAGCCAATGACAGGATGTTTCACCTGTGATCCGATTTTAATCCCAAGGTAATTATACACATGTTTTGACAGGTAAATTTGACTTAACGAATGTAAATAATATGGCTTTCTACATCTCGACACCTAAACTTTTATTCGAGACAACCGGAATTTTTACACATCCGAATTCGACTCAACAGGAGTCAAATTACATATATTTATACACAACAAAGTCCGGGACTTCGATAAAAATTTGATTCAACCGAGTTCGAGACAATGAGAGTCAACTGTATTGTGTTTTATTTACATGTGTATACACATATTGTATTTTACTTACATGTGTATACACATATTGTGTTTTACTTACATGTGTATACACATATTGTATTTTTCTAACTTGTGTATACACATATTGTATTTTCACTTACATGTGTTTACACATATTGTATTTTTACTTACATGTGTTTACACATATTGTACTTTTACTTACATGTGTTTACACATATTGTGTTTTTCTTACATGTGTATACACATATTGTATTTTTATTTACATGTGTTTACACATATTGTGTTTTTCTTACATGTGTATACACATATTGTATTTTTACTTACATGTGTATACACATATTGTATTTTTACTTACATGTGTATACACATATTGTACTTTTACTTACATGTATTTACACATATTGTTTTTCTTCCACGTGTATACACATATTTTGTTTTACTTACATGTGTATACACATATTGTATTTTTACTTACATGTGTATACACATATTGTGTCTTTACTTACAAGTGTATACACATATCAGGGGACACCGTGCAAGGATTTATATATAATATTTAAAAAAAAAAAGTAATTTACAACTATCGGGTTGCGTTGTTCAATTGCAATAAAGTTCTACTTCTACTTGGTACAAATCACTGTCATCTTTGACCATTATGATTCGGTTTACTGTTGCGCAGCGTGAATGGCAACCTAATGAGATAGTGTTAGTCATTGATACAAGTTTTGAAAATTCTCGTCGTTTCTCCCTATCATACTTAAGATCTTTATTTCTGGAAGTGTCAGGATCAGTTGGCTTGTCGTCCGCTTTCCGTTTATCCGCTTTTTTTTTATACTAAAGTTAAAATTAAACAACGACATTTTTCTCAAAATTTGTCAACATAAACACATGATTGATCAATGTTATTCCAACGCTTGACTTTACATAGGTATGTGGGAAGCACATAGGTGATTCGGAACTCATTAATATGCATGAGGAATATCGATCTGTCCAGGATGTGTATTACCGTTCTTAAAATAGCTTTTTAGTACTTATTTACAGTGAAATGAGACTATTGACAAAAACTTCCATGTGATTTGAATTGAAAACAATTCCTTTAGAAAAAAGTGGAGTTTTTATTTTATTAAAGGCATGCCCGACAGGCTTTTTCCATGGAAAAATGGCAAGCCCGAAGTTTCAATTTTCTAGTCCCGGTCGTCGGACTTGAGGAATTTTCAACCCCTGCATATTGTTTTTCTTACTTGTGTATATACATAATGTGTTTTACTTACATGTGTATACACATATTGTGTTTTTCTTACATGTGTATACACATATTGTATTTTTACTTACATGTGTATACACATATTGTGTCTTTACTTAAATGTGTATACACATATTGTGTTTTACTTACATGTGTTTATACATATTGCATTTTACTTACATGAGTATACACATATTGTGTTTTTACTTACATGTGTATACACATATTGTGTTTTACTTACATGTGTATACACATATTGTATTTTAACTTACATGTGTTTACACATATTGTACTTTTACTTACATGTGTTTACACATATTGTGTTTTTCTTACATGTGTATACACATATTGTATTTTTACTTACATGTGTATACACATATTGTATTTTTACTTACATGTGTTTACACATATTGTACTTTTACTTACATTTGTTTACACATATTGTGTTTTTCTTACATGTGTATACACATTGTATTTTTACTTACATGTGTTTACATATATTGTGTTTTACTTACATGTGTATACACATATTGTGTCTTTACTTACATGTGTATACACATATTGTGTTTTACTTACATGTGTATACACATATTGTATTTTTACTTACATGTGTTTACACATATTGTATTTTTACTTACATGTGTTTACACATATTGTGTTTTACTTACATGTGTATACACATATTGTGTTTTACTTACATGTGCATACACATATTGTGTTTTCTTACATGTGTATACACATATTGTGTTTTACTTACATGTGTTTACACATATTGTGTTTTACTTACATGTGTATACACATATTGTATTTTTACTTACAAGTGTATACACATATTGTCTTTTGGGGCCCGGGTGGCTCAATGAGTTAGGTCGCTGGATCTAACAACTCATACAAGCCTATCACCAATACGGCGTGGGTTCGCGCCCGGCTTTGTAAATTACAAAAAGGGTGCACTCGACTCGCAACCGCAAGTGATAAAGTTTACCAGTTGCTTGCCCATGGTCGGTGGTTCTCTCCGGGTACTCCGGCTTCCTCCACCACTAAAACTGGTCGCCATGATATAGCTGAAATATTGTTGAAAGTGGCGTTAAACACCAAAAATCAAATCAAATCAATCATATTGTCTTTTCTTACATGTGTATACACATATTGTGTTTTACTTACATGTGGTTACACATATTGTGTTTTTCTTACATGTGTTTATACATATTGTGTTTTACTTACATGTGTATACACATATTGTATTTTTACTTACAAGTGTATACACATATTGTCTTTTCTTACATGTGTTTACACATATTGTATTTTTACTTACATGTGTTCACACATATTGTGTTTTACTTACATGTGTATACACATATTGTATTTTTACTTACAAGTGTATACACATATTGTATTTTTACTTACATGTGTTTACACATATTGTGTTTTTCTTACATGTGTATACACATATTGTGTTTTTCTTACATGTGTATACACATATTGTATTTTACTTACATGTGCATACACATATTGTGTTCTTAAATTTGTGAATTAGCAATCAAGTAAAAGGTAGCAGCTAACTTTTATTTCATTAATGACTAAATTTGAGAGGACATTCTGGACTATGGTATGGCAAGGAGACTGGGTGACAGAGGACATTCTGAACTATGGTATGGCAAGGAGACTGGGTGATAGAGGACATTCTGGACTATGGTATGGCGAGGAGACTGGGTGACAGAGGACATTCTGGACTATGGTATGGTGAGGAGACTGGGTGACAGAGGACATTCTGGACTATGGTATGGCGAGGAGACTGGTTGACAGAGGACATTCTGGACTATGGTATGGCGAGGAGACTGGGTGACAGAGGACATTCTGGACTATGGTATGGCGAGGAGACTGGTTGACAGAGGACATTCTGGACTATGGTATGACGAGGAGACTGGGTGACAGAGGACATTCTGGACTGTGGTATGGTGAGGAGACTGGGTGACAGAGGACATTCTGGACTGTGGTATGGTGAGGAGACTGGGTGACAGAGGACATGGTATGGTGAGGAGACATTCTGGACTATGGTATGGGGAGGAGACTGGGTGACAGAGGACATTCTGGACTATGGTATGGCGAGGAGACTGGGTGACAGTCAAATTTATATTCCTGCTGTAGAACTTAACAACAAGACCACAGTGATGGCAAAAGTCTGATGGCATGGATCAGAAATTACCATACTGTAAGACTACAGTGGCACCAAGAGTTAGAAATTCTGTGAGTGTTCTATGTCTTGGTATCATGACAATAAAATAATCTGGCAAAAAAATTTCATACAAATTTGATTATTTCAAACCTTTTTCACAGTACTGTATCCACACCATGATTGTCCTTCACTTCTCCCATGACAACGATGGTATTGTCTGAAACATCAACAAAATTTTATCATATCCTGCCAACCAATATTAACATTTAAAATATATCTAAAAAAAAATTGCCATTTATGTGTGGCAAATTAATCTGGATTGCTTACACACTTTAAAACATGTTTAATTATAAAATAAATACAATGTATAGGTTTGGTATTATTGGTTTTTAATGCCACATCCAACAATATTTCAATAACATTGAAAGTCTGGTAATGAAAAACAAGTTCCTTTTTGAAATGTCTTTATAACATTGTTGCAGTTTCATCCAAGTGTACTTCTGACACTCAGTCAATACACATATTTAGACTATTCCACTATTTATCCATTGTCTGGACTATTCCAATTTATGTCCAGTGTTACACAATATGGAAACATTTGTTTTTGTTTGTTCTAAGGGGGTTATGGTGTATAATGCCACTTTCAACAATATTTCAGCTATATTGTGGCAGTCAGTTTTATTGGTGGAGGAAACCATCCAGAGTACCCAGAGAAAACCATAGAACTGTCGCAAATCACTTCTAACTTTATCACATAATGTTGTATCGAATACACCTCGCCATATACGGTGTTCAAACTCATAATTTTAGTGGAGAATATAGGCACTGATTGCACAGGTAATTGTAAATCCAACTAACATACGATCACGACCACGACAGCCCCAATCCAACTAGGGTAATTATGTTAATTTCATTAAACCAAATATATCATCTTACCTTTTTTCACCAGACGTTTTACCAAAAAAGATAGCTTGAAGATCTACCATCTGATGTTTGTGCTGTGGACACTGCCTATATGAAATTCTAAAAACAATAAAACATTTTCACTTAAACTAAACAACTACAATAAAATTATTATTCCTCCTCCTTGTATATCTTCTGAGTCATCAATTTAAAATTATGTATTACAACAATATGAAAGTACAGCTACAAATTAAGGAGCTTTGCAACTTCCACCCCATTGTAAAGATTTGGACTTTTGCCCTGTCGTTCAGATACAAACTCCTGTCCTGTTGTACATATTTGTACTCAGGACTGTTCCATTGTACAGATTTGTACTCATGCCCTATTGTACAGATTTGTACTCCTGCCCTATTGTACAGACTTGTACTCCTGTCCTGTTGTGCACATTGGTACTTCCGCCCTATTGTAGATGTGTACTTCAATCCTGTTGTACAGATTGGTACTTCCACCCTATTGTAGATGTGTACTTCAATCCTGTTGTACAGATTTATACTCCTGTCCTATTGTACAGATTTGTACCCATGTCCCATTGTACATATTTGTACTCCTGTCCCATTGTACAGATTTTACTCCTGCCAGATTGTACAGCTGTCCCATTGTACAGATTTGTACTGCTGTCCCATTTGTACAGATTTGTACTCCTGTCCCATTGTACAGATTTGTACTCCTGTCCTATTGTACAGATTTGTACTGCTGTACCATTGTACAGATTTGTACTCCTGTCTTATTGTACAGATTTGTACTCCTGCCCCATTGTACATATGCGTACTCCTGTTCCATTGTACAGATTTGTACTGCTGTCCCATTGTACAGATTTGAACTTATGTCCCATTGTATAGATATGTACTTCTGTACCATTGTACAGATTTGTACTGCTGTCCCATTGTACAGATTTGTACTGCTGTCCCATTGTACAGATTTGTACTCATGTCCTATTGTACAAATTTGTACTCCTGTCCCATTGTACAGATTTGTACTCATGTCCTATTGTACAGATCTGTACTCCTGTCCCATTGTACAGATTTTTACTCCTGCCCTATTGTACAGATTTGTACTACTGTCCCATTGTACAGATATGTACTGCTGTACCATTGTACAGATTTGTACTCCTGTCCTATTGTACAGATTTGTACTCTTGCCCCATTGTACATATGTGTATTCCTGTTCCATTGTACAGATTTGTACTGCTATACTATTGTACAGATTTGTACTTCTGTACCATTGTACAGATTTGTACTCTTGCCCCATTGTACATATGTGTATTCCTGTTCCATTGTACAGATTTGTACTGCTGTCCCATTGTACAGATTTGAACTTCTGTCCCATTGTACAGATTTGTACTTCTGTACCACTGTACAGATTTGTACTGCTGTCCCATTGTACAGATTTGTACTGCTGTCCCATTGTACAGATTTGTACTCCTGTCCCATTGTACAGATTTGTACTGCTGTACCACTGTACAGATTTGTACTCCTGTCCTATTGTACAGATTTGTACTCCTGCCCCATTGTACATATGCGTACTCCTGTCCCATTGTACAGATTTGTACTGTTGTCCCATTGTACAGCTTTGTACTGCTGTCCCATTGTACAGATTTGTATTCCTGTCCTATTGTACAGATTTGTACTCCTGTCCCATTGTACAGATTTGTACTCCTGTCCTATTGTACAGATTTGTACTCCTGTCCCATTGTACAGATTTTTACTCCTGCCCTATTGTACAGATTTGTACTCCTGCCCCATTGTACATATTTGTACTCCTGTACCGTTGTACAGATTTGTACCCATACCTCATTGTACAGATTTGTACTCCAGCCACGTTATTTTTTGCTCTCATAATTCCAAAAGCTATATATAGCTACATGTATCAACATCAAGTTCAAAATAAATTTTCAATTAATCAGAACCATTATTTATACAAAATTAAATGAAAAGTGATTGATGAGCTCAAAAAATGACAACCGTTCCTGTTTCCCATATATTTTTATTATGATTAATGATTAATTATTTTCGATATACCTTGAATTATGAAATTCCTTTCAAATTTAAAACACTAGTATTCAAGTTATCTGTACAAACTACTTTTACCAAACAAAATTTTCACTTGAAGTCATCCAATGAAACCATCTACGACGTCAATAGTAACTATGACAACAAGATTCAGCTATTTACTTACGATGTCTGTTGAAAAAATCCACATGACATTGGACACACATAAAAACTAACACCAAAGTTTGGTCCATTTTTTGTACCAGTCTTCAAATAACAAATTTCTTCTGAAATAACAAAAAATTGTTTGTGGCATTAATAGTGGTGTTCCGATGATCAATTATAATCGAAAATCAGTTGGTTGGTGGCTTAGACCAATAGCTCCATCCCAAAAATCTATTTTGGATTAATCAAACAATTTTACTTTCACTTTCACTTTGATTTTCTGGAAATCTTGTGGTTTTAGAAAGATAAAGGAGGGGCCAACTACCAACGAAAATTTAGAAATGGCAAAGCTATTTTCAAGATCCGTGGCAAAGAATACGGGATTACACATTATATATAAGAGGTATAATGTAAAAGTTGCATAAAATAGGTTTTTTTCAATAAAACATCCTTTTTCCAATTATAACCGATAATTAGTTATTCATGTGAAACCGATGATCGATTATGAAATTCCTTCCGATTCCCATCACTAGGCATTACTATATAATGAGACAACATGTGGGGTGGAGTAGCTAAATGGATTGGGAAAAAAGCACCTGAGATGAAAAAATTTGTGACTTTCAATTTCCTTTGCAAAAAAAATGTTCACAACTGTTTGTGATCTGTGCCGTTAGATATCATTTCCAATGAAGATTTTAAACGAAAAGAGTCGTTCTATGACTTAATGTGATACTCAAACTCATGATCTAGATTACCACACTCGAGGAGAGCACGCTAACCATTACACCAACGTTTTATCTGATCAGGGCTCAAACTCATGATCTAGATTACCACACTCGAGGGGAGCTCGCTAACCATTACACCACCATTTTATCTGATCAGGGCTCAAACTCATGATCTAGATTACCACACTCGAGGGGAGCTCGCTAACCATTACACCACCGTTTTATCTGATCAGGGCTCAAACTCATGATCTAGACTACCACACACGAGGGGAGCACGCTAACCATTACACCACCGATGCAGTTAATATTCCAATTAAAACACCACAAAGACACACAAAATATGAAAGATATTTATACATTAAGATTATCAAACTGATTTACAAACAATAATGTATCATATCAAAATATTGATCTCGAATTAACTACCTTATAAAAGCAATTAAAATGATGTAATCATGTTGTCGGATCTCTCATGATCTTTTTTTAATATGCGAGCGTCAGCGAGCTCTTCATGGTATAAAATGTGTACTTAGAATTTGTTTGACAAACATGGCCTCACATACTGACGGATAAAAAAAAATTCTGCACATTTGTAAACACGTTCACTATAACACACTAACACACTCAACTAATGAAGATCTTCGTAACATAAAGCGCAAAGGTGATCCTAAGTCTCGTACCCTCTCTCGTACGTCCGATATCACTGAAACCCGGAACCCGTGTGTAATAAAAGTTTTTTTGGTAGCTCGTTTTACTTATATTGATATTTTTTAATTGATTAAATCTCTTCTGACATACTGACAAAGAATTTTTGTTTCTACGCAGAAGTTAACTTTTGAGATTTTGTTAGGAACGACAACTCGATTGAATGAGACTAAAAAAAGTTGTCCCGGCCCTGATATATCTCGGCCCAAAAAATCTCGACACTTTTTGATGGACTGGATGAGTGTGAAATTGCCAGATAATTTTCAGATTCGCGAGCATTCAAGGCCGTGCCTGTTTCATATTATACATTGTACATAAACACAGAGGGGAAAATTATAGGAGAGTTTGCTGTGATGTCACAGGCTTGAGAATTTACCTGTCTGGTTGGCAAGAAATGGAAAATTTCCATTGTCTTTCATTGAAGACTCAACTTTAAATTGTCATTACTTTTTTGTTATTTAAGATACATTTGTAATTCAATAATTCTTTCAGAAGTGAAAATTATATAGAAATAATCAATTCACATTGAAGGTTTGATAAAAATATTCAGAATAAAAGGATTGGAAATTCAATCTTGTTTTATTTAGTTTTGAAGTGTAAAAATACATTATATCATATTAGAATTATGAATTGATCATATCAAAATTAAAAAATATAAACTGACAGAAAAAATATGAATTTTCTTAAGTCTCTAAAACAATTAACAGAACCAAAATTGGTTTGGAAATAACAAAGTTATAACAAAAGTTTAAACATTCGTTATTTTCCTGTCAATTACTTTATTGTTTTATTGCCAACCAAGTATTTGTTTATTGTCATGCAAATTAGTGAATATGGCATCACTAATGAGATTGGCGAAAACTCCTATTGTACATAACTTGATATTATAATCAAATGAATTTCTTCATTACATTAATTAATGGGGGGGGG